>CAJUYH010000141.1:0-87820 GCA_910591685.1 Galerucella tenella | reverse complement strand
CAGGAAATGTAATTCCGTATTGTATTCATGGTGGAATTGTCAGACAATTTCTATGGTTACGTTGCGTGATTGTAGTGGCGGTCTCACAAACGTCTTCGATTTCATCATTGCTCATACATTGAAATACGACGCACAGAATGTACATTAAATAATTCCAAACTTTATTGAAGAATTATTGTTTAATAGTAAATTTTACATATTCATTTGGGCATCCAACGATACGTATAATTGCATTAATTATTTTTCATATAATACTATGTAAATTAATTAAATTTATTTACCGATATAGTTATATATATATATATGTGTACAAAATAATATACATGCATGGGTCAACATACAGACACACCCACACATATGCAGACACATGTGTTTAATATAAATGAAGCAACATGTGAAAATCACTTTTTAATTGCCAATGCAGACATGCGGGGGTTATAAATTTAATTTAATGCTGTATAAAGTCACTGGTTCGCGTCTTAGTTACATTATGCTTGTGGAAGTAAATGGAAATGAAGCCACAGAGTTGAGCTGGTGCACACTCTTGTTATCCGTTAGACCGTCGCATGTTACTTCGCTCACACGCAACAAGAGTTTTCACCGGTGCTACGTATATATACAGTTTGGGGGTGTGTTTTAGCAGGATGACTCACAAATGGAATGTGAGGCGGGTGAATATGTGTTCGCGGAAATAGCAAATCTACACTCCATGGCACAGCAATGTCCGCCCTTTTCGTATAGTCAATCTCATGTTGATATAAATGTATACATTTATACATACATGTTTATCTTTGTTTATATATGTTAATATAAGATATGGCATTATTTAAATAACAATATGCATCATATTTATGTTTATAGTTTTTTTATAAAAGTAAGTGAAAGAGAAATATTTAAGTTGAACTTACTACAAATGTGCGTCGTAAAATGTTTCAATTATTCATTAATCATTGACACTGTCAAGTGAATTTGTAAATAGTTTTTTGTTTTTCCATTTTTTTTCATTTACCATTTTTTTCCTTTTTCTATATCAATTTTTATATGACTGGTTTATTCATAATTCTTGTTGACACTTTCATATACAGTGCACAGTCATGTCATCAGATTATTGATGGCAATATAAATTGGCGCATTTCGCGAAATGTCCAATTGAAAGGTAAATATACCAATGCACATGAAATATTAATTGCGATGTACTTATAAAAACTATAAATACAATATTTGTTTTTTTTTTCTAGATTACGATAAAAGCAAATGGGAAATGAATATTTTTTAAGAATGTAACATATCTTATTATTCATTTTTTTTTTCTTGTCAATGAGGTGAAATGTAGCAAATAAGCTATTTACGAATTATTTCAAGAATGAATTTTCGTACACTATCGCGATAGAATCAAGCGAGCCGTTAACGATTAACGGTACTGGTTGTATGAATTGAAACCAATTTGTCGTGTTAGTTTGCCCCGTTCCTGCACTGTAACTCCCTTAAAAATACCCACCCACAATGAATTATTGACGCAATTGGAAACGGAATTTGCCAGTTCAGCTTCTCAACATTCGTATATACCAACATATCCACAACCAATATTGACAATTGTCTCCAATTCTATACAATTACTTTCACAAATATTTATTAAATTCCATTTCAAACCATCAAAAAAAAAAATAAATAAATAAAAAAAAACGAAGAAGAAAATAAAAACATTCAGCATCAGACAGTAAAACAAATTTCTCTCCCTATTATTCAATCACTACGAAATCAAAAATATATAATTAAACAATATATATTCACATATTTATTCACATCATTTCCGATATTTTCCTTTTTCTATTTATTAGAGTATACATTCCAAACTGATTTGGTTAATGTGGTTTCCGATCAAATGGCATTAATGTCAACTTGAATAACGTAACTTTCCATATTCGACAGCTGAGTCGACATAGCGGTCAATGTCTATCAGCTTCATCCATGTGAATTCCATACACCTCAGCATATCAAATGGATGTACTATAATGTCTTTATGCATCAACCAAACCTACATATATATATATAAACATACACACGTATTAACCGTTGCTAACATTCTCTATATATTGTCATAGTGATCTTGTACATCAATATATATATATATATATTGATAGATACGTGGATACACACACGGTAATACACGAAGTATGGTGCAATGTTGTGCGAACGTACATGTACCGGCATTGACCCTCCTCCCCAAAGGTTCATCTATACCAACTCGAAACATATAGCCACTAGATAGTGGTACATATACTGGGCGAAACCCAATATATAATGATTAACGTGTGGATCCCTTCTTGTTTCCCTTCTGTATGCCCTTTCGTGACTGTATACGTCACGTTGAAACGTTACAAGGAACATGTGGAAATTACTTTACTACATATATATATATGTATAAACAACCGTGCAATAGAAGCATCTTCCATATTACTCAATGTGATGCGCATAAAAATGTGCACAAGATGTAAAACAAAAATTGTTTGATAAAAATTATATCTGATTTTAATTTTTTTTTCTATATTACTTCCACTTGATTAATGATAAAAATTGAATAGCAATTTTATTAATTTACATTTTTCTTTTAATTTCTTTTCGTCTTTTATTTCTTTTTTTGTAATGTCATAATTTTTTTTATTATCAATTGAGGTGAAACAGAGAAGAAATCACGTTATATTTATCCAAGTGGAATAATATTAATAATGATAGTAATAAAAGTTAATTTACTAATAGCATTGGGTTATTGATTGTACTGTATTGAGTGATTTTATATATTTGTCATCTCATCTTTATTTATTGTCGTTTTATTCTCTCACATTTCATCTTCTCTTCTTCGTCATTCTTCTTTATTTTTATTTTAGCCTTTGCTTGTGAATAGACACCGGATAGTAATGAACGTGTACCAACAGGATATAGTCTCTCACAGAGCCACATACAGCTCTATCAAATATATATATATATATATATATATATATATATATTAAATCGCACGAAAGTCTTTGGACTCTTTGATTTGCTACCTTTACAGTCCTCTCATTCTTTGTCGCAATACTGATTTTCCTCTTCTTATATTTCCATTATTTTTTTTTTTCATTTTTCTTTTAGTCGTCTTACTAATACCATCTCGTTTAAGGTTACATTTTCTTCGGATATACACGTCATATATATTAAATGTATGATGTTGGTGCAGGCAATATTGCACTCAACGTCTTTGCGTTCACGGGCAAGATTTTCATAGAAATTTCTTGCCCTCTATTGTTGTCATATTCTATTATATTATCACACAATACGTGGAATGTTGTAGTAGCAAAGGAAACATGATGGCCATCTTTCCACAATTCCATCAAGCCTCTTAAACATATATATACATGTATCGTCAAGAGTCTGGACGCATACACACACACATATAGATATGTTCCATAGCATTTACGTTATGATTTATAACAATTTTCTATTAAAAAAATCCATTATAAATATATTTAATTCAATTAATCTTTTCACTAATATTTAATATGACTTTTATAGTCATTGCATGTAAATTAATACGTGAATAATTATTTTTTGGGTATTTACATTAAAATTAAATAAAACTAGTCCATTGAAAAAGAATATATATATTTATATATATTTGTAGAATAATATCTATTAAATTTTGTGCATATCATGGAAGAATAAATTATTAAAGATTTTTTGTAAGTAGTGATAGTGAGCAAAGTCAGTGCCATTAGTTGGTCTCTCATCACGTTACCCATATTACGTGTAAGTGTCAAGGTGAGTCCTGCACAGAATAGGTACAAGCGCAAAGTATCACATAGAGGGTGAAGCGTGTCACGTTGGGCGTTCTACCCTTGTGGGACGCGAAGCGCTACACGTTAATTGCAGATTAATCGCGACACGCTCGCTCTATAAATTTATTGCATCACTGCATATATATATATATTCACTTTGAAATACGATTTTGGGTGATACCTTAATAGCGATTTGAGCAAACTCCGTTATAGATGATGATGTTTAAAAACATTATAACCAATACTGCATAGTTATCTCGCATGATATATATACGTAACGTATCTTGGTATCACTGACAAAACCACTATACAAACTCTGTAAAATTATTTAATAGCAAAAATGAAGAAAAAAAAATATATATATATATATAAATCACTTGTGATGATGAATTTCACTGAAAATATATTAATCGAAAGATACGTCAGGTGTGGTGGTGTGTTTTCGTATATAATGTTACGTTTCCCTTCTGTTATCGCGCCTATTTTGGATTCAATAATACTCCAAAGTTGCGCGTTTATATATGCAGTTAGATATGTACATATTTTATATATATATATATATATATATATGTACATATCACTGTAGTACCCGCAAAGACGACTTTGGCTAACAATATAAGCTTCCATAGTACTGGATAGCGCCAACTGTGAGCTAAACGTTTCTAACTCCTGTTACAAGTAACTAGTAATTAAGCGAGGCGCTGCTGTGTGAAACGAGTCAACCTCTCGCTCGCTCCTTCTGCCTCTTTACAACCTCTGCTGGTGCTACTGCTATTGCCATAGATATATACATATATAATATATATATATATATATATTGTATGTGCCTCGCCCTTGTGCTATCGGTGTTCTTCGCGGGCGTCAGAAGGAAGGCGTGCAAGTAAACCGAGCGTGTCTGCAAGAGTTTCACTGGGTCGGGAATTGCATGGGCTTATCAAGAAAATTTTCCGCCTCGTGATGATAACGACAAATTGCTCTTGAGACTAAGTCATTGAAATTCAATTTTACCGTGTTCAGAAAAGATGAAAAAAAAAAAGGAATATAGGAAGAACAAAGTTGTGCTTTGTTCTTCACTTTAGTCATTCTATTGGCGAGCATATTAATTCTTTTTTCTGCTATCTACTGTTTTGTTTGTTTTTTTTTCTTTTTTTTTTTCAAACTAAAAAAAGTTCTACACTGAGCGAGCAATATTGCAGATGCGCCAGGAGGGTGAACAGTTGTATGATATAAAGGTATTCGGAAATGTCGACATAAATTTAATAGCATTTGTTGATTATGGCTTTTGGAACAATATATATATAAATTTATATAAATGTTGGACATTTTTGTTATAATATTGGAGGAAAAGGTGGGGGGGGTGCTGGCGCATCTGCAATATTACTCGCTCGGTGTAGAATATGAAATTGGTGAATTTTTTAATTAACAATAAATATATGTTTTTCTACAACTATATTATATGGGTGTTGTAGTATGTAATCATTTTTTTGGTCGTGTCAATGAGTTTCATGACACAATCGACAAATTGAAACCCCTGATCTGTGTGACAGCGATAATGGCCGCTCAAAAGTGCCTGCTGTCCCTTTAAAATCGAATCATTGATGTATGATAGTTATTCATATATTTATATAGCATTGAACTAAATTTTAATTTATTTCGACTATATATCTGATGTTTAAATATATATAAATATTACATAATACGTACGTAAAACAAATTATTTATCAAAATTATTTTGATCTCCAACGTGTGATATATCTGATTGATATATTCCAAAAGTTTTTCGACGTGTCCCAATCTATATCTACAATCTAATATGATCACCCTTATATATTATTTATAACATAAAAAATGCGTAAGATACAATCATAATTTATATAATAATAATAATAATAATAATATATTTATTATTATTCCAATCAGTTTACTATATGGAATTATTATTCGTGTTAAATTCAACACTATTAATAACATTTTTATCATCCATCGACTAAAAAAATGAAACGTCAATCATTATAGTACATGAAAATATATTATTAATACACATTAAATAATGTATTAATAAAGAGTAGAAAAAGCAAAAAAAAAAAAATAATAATTAAATGAATTATCCATTATATTTACTCATTGAAATGCTATGAAAATTTCGTGAAAAATTATTGAATGATTATTGTATGCCACTGAATCGTTTCTATACAGCCATAAATGTACAATATACGCTTAGTTGCCTGAATATGTATAAATATTATCACGAGTGAGTTAATTTGGATTATTTCAGATGGAATGTCATGCGACAAGTCTTGTGTCTGCTAAAACCCATGGCACTATGTCACTCTTATTTGATGACATATACCCATATATATATATATATATATAATGTGAGTGTGTGTGTGCATAGGAATATATACAATAGTAGATTGTGTAAAGGGTGAATTGTGCTAGAGTGAAGTTGGAATAGTTGGGATACTGCTATAATACACGAGAATAACCCCGAGATGAAAAGAAAGGTGTAAGGGGATGGTCTAGGTAGCGACGGTGTTGGTATTGGCGGGGTAGAGGTTGGATGGTGTGCGACGATGCAAGAAGACGTGGTAGATGAATTTGTGCGAGGGTTGGTTCGTTGAATGCCCGCCGTAACGGCGCTGTGCCCGTCAGTACGTCAGTTTGCTTTCGCACCGCACACTGAACAGTTCAGCTTCCCCAACGTGATATGTGCGCGCCACACGTTTTTCTATTTATTCGTCGAAACGAATGAGCGACAGCGAGAGAGAGAGAGAGAAAGAGAAACAAAAAAAAAAGCGAATGAGAGACAATAGCAACGTCGAGAAGAGAAACAATCGCGAGTGAATAATATAAATATGTTCTTCATTTAACTTGTTGTCACGGGTAAACACTGAATTATTCGTAATATTGTTGGTGTATTTGCCAATTGTTTTTTTTAAAACTATTGCATATATGTCGATGGTGAAAATTAATGTAAATATGTATGTGAATGTGAAATAGGGGGGTATATGCAGAGAATAAACGGATGAACGTGAGTGATTTGATATATAATTTGTGGATTTTATTGCAAATGCAGTTAAGGGTGTTGTGTTTGAAATTTCTCGTGTTTTGATTAGCGAAATTGTATTGATAAACACGTGATTTAAATCGTGCATTTCGTGATATATTTATATACACTCGTGTTTTATTAGTTACGTCGTGACTGCTATTATATAGTTTGTTGGTTCTTTTAGTTTTGTATTGTTTTTATTTCTGTGATCAATGTTGACTTTTATATAAAGTTTGTGTTGTGTTATTTGCGCCGTTTTTTTTTTCTTTGTTGGGGAATATAACCGTGAAAATAAGTACATGGTGTGTGACATAATGAAAAGTTTCTTTGCTGAGTGACTTGTGGTCTGGAAATATAAGTATTATTTTTTTGCATCGGATAATTTTAATTGAGTTTGAAAACAAATTAGCAACTGGAAAAGCACCATATGGAAATGTTGGTGGTGTCAGTGGATAATTTATATTATAAAATGCGACCTAGTGGTGAGTTTTTTTGTGATAACTTTTCGTTATATAAAATTTGATAATAAATTGCAAATTATTTCTTCATTATTTCCAATCTATTGTCAATTATTCAATGATATAATTTTAGTATTATATTATTTTTATTTATTTTTTTGAAAGTACCAAGTGGCTGATGTGGATGACAAAACTGTATTCAATATTTTTCTATTGATTGTCTTTGGCAATCAATTGGTGAAATCTGAAATGTTATCAGCACTTGTCATACAATAAATTGCTTCTAATGATATTGCGAAAAAAATTTTTTGGACAAATATAGATTGCACGTTGATGGTGGTGAGAAATGATGAATAGTCATATTGCGTGTAGATAAACGTTATTACAGTGATTGCCGTCGCATTACGAAGCCGATGCTGGACTGACTGAAGGATAAAAAAAAATAATAAGCATAAGAAATAAACAAAAAATCACAGAAAAGGATACGAGAGAAAATAAAGCATATTATAAATATAAATACAGGAGAAAAATTAAACAAAAGATCAGTCAAATTATGAGGCATGGATTGCACAGCGTACTCGAAATTTTTTCGTTGTGTTTACAACTTTTTTTTTCTCTTTCTCAGAATACGTATTCTATTTTGTTTTCTTTACTCCCCTTATGATCTTTCTGTGGGTTCGGGTAGACGGGTTTAATAATAAAACGTATGTATACATATACCTATTTCGAGTAGAAAGGTCCGAGAAACTGAACGTCGAGCTAGTTCTGTGCTATAAAAAAAAAAATAAATATATACATATTTCATGGCAAGTTTTTTATCATTTCATAAGCTCAACTTCACACATTTGAGCGTTACTGAGTGAAAAAAAATATCATAGTGACAAAGATATAAATATACGAATTTATTTCTCACATATATAAAATTTCGCATGTATTTCATTTTTTATTTTTGATATATTTTGACATGCCGTACAGGTGCATATAAGTTGTTTTTATCTTATTCCTACACGAACTATATCTACTATGTGATACGTATGGATGTGTATGTAGCTCATTGACAATATCGACGTAGAAATTCTCGTAATTTTCATAACGACGGTATATATGCAAATTTCATATGAAAAATGTTGGTATACGAATGCCTGTACTTTGAACTTTTACGTAGTACTCCTTTATGCATTTATACTTTCAAAAAAAATATATAAATATATACTGACTGTAAAAAGTATCATCATTCCTCATTTTTTCATACAAATAACTATAATGTTATGGTATATTTGAATGGAAACAGCGGGTCGTGAATTTTTTCATCATTATTATTTACATTTCAATTGTCAATGTAAAAAATAAATAGAACACAATCGAAAATTATTTTGAGCTGCGAAAACAACATTAGAAATACGAATTGCTGAACATACAATGCATTTAACGTATCATGTTTTGCTATTGTTGATGAACACATTTCGTGATAGGGGTTGGCATCAATGTGAAAATAGGGAGAGAAAAGAGATCAGATGATATTCAGTGACCATGCGTTTCAGAGTCAATTGGCGCGAGTCAGTTGGTCCTGTGTATTGTGAGGGGAACATAGAACTATTCACCCCAACTAATCGATTGCTTTTCATTGACGCACACGAATTGTCCCGTTTGATACGATTTATCACGACACTCGCACCATTAACGCCACCATCAAATATTTTACTGCCAATTAATAAACATAATTTATTCATATCGGTCATTTGACAAGTACAGAAAAGTATTCAGTGTCGATAAAATTATCAATGGAAATTTTCATTGCTCGTATTTGCGATGTATATTAAAGTTTGAGAGGAACGTCATCTCCCTTGTGTAATGGCAAATAAAATGAAATATATGCCTGTATAAGAAAACTCGTAGAGTATACAGTGCGAATAAAATGTCTTGTGTTCCGAGCTCAATTTCACTATATATTTGACATGAGTTACAATCATTATCTTTTACTGAATGTACATTTATATACGTGTGTGTTTGTTTATATGGCATCATCTCATGACTACACATAATATCTCTCTTGCGAATTGTTCACATTTTTTCTCTTCACTGTCGCCATTTTTCTGTAATTTCTTTGCACCCTGTTCCTTTTTTCCCCTCATGTTCCTTTGTATATCTATCTACCTACATATTTTTTTTTTCGTTTACTTACATAACTTATGGGTGATTCGTCTGCTTTAACTTGGACAATGATTGAAATCACTGCGAAATTTAATTGATTAAACGACGATAAAACTTCTCTTGTTCGATCAGATAGACCTTTGTTAATTCCTCCACACATATATATACTCAGATTTATTTCTTCCACCATCTCAAGATTTAACATCTCGTTCAATAATTGAATACTAATATCACACAATTAATTGCTCAATTGTCAATTGTTTTTACGGAGTTAAATGATAATCATAAATAGACTTTTAGTGAATTTTTTTTTTTTCATCTTCCTTCTTGCACCATAATTTTTTAATGGAGAATATTCCAAATGTTTGCAAGTGCATTCTAACATGAAACACAGAAAGAACTGTCTCTTTGTCAGTATAAAAACGCACATATGTCATTCCCCATTTTCGTTCTACATATGCGCACGACAGAATGTATACATACATTTCAGTCTGTATCTTCTCTTTCCGGTTGCAAATTTCTCGTAATCTGTACCAACACATTTTAACAACGTACGTGTGTGTACAAACTATCTCACAGCTTGTCGCGTTCTCTTCAAGCACACATATGCATATATAAACGTATTTAAGCATATATATATATCCACATACAGGTACATAAACCACTCGTACATCAAAAGCGGCGTCGTGAATTTGCCTTTGAAGTATATCCTCTTTACTCCTGCGGACGACACTGCGCGAAAAAAAAAGTGATATAAAAAAGTGAGTAAAGAAGGAAAAAAAATTATGAAGGGAAAAAAGCAAATGCACTGCGAGTTTGAAAAGTGTCTGCAAAAAAGTATGCGTTTGTGGGGTACCAGGTTACTTGGCAAATAGAGACAATACAGTTCGTCGTTATTTCTTTTTTAAATGACTTATCTTATTTCTTTTATCTTCTTCTTTCTCATTACTAAATGAATATTTTTGTTTTTATATTTTGTATGAGATATTGCTGCGCTTTAAGTTAAAAAAGTGTAAGAAATATTGATGTTGATCATAATAAAAGTGGAACAATAAATTATCCACAATGACTTTGAAGTTAATAATTCACTTTTAGATGACGGCGTGGAAAATATAAATGAATGATCGAATGGAATGATGAGGTTGAAGATTTTATAATGTAGTCTAGTTTCACACTCTACATTATATTATATATGATTTATGAGTTGTAAGCAGAAGAAAAAAAAAAAGAAACAGGTCGCTTAGTATCGCGGCAAGATTTCTCATATTTTTTTTTTTCGTCGTTGTGAATTTTCACTTTAAATGTATCCGGCCTAACGAATAAAGGTCAATAAGCTTCCTCTTCACTTACACACACACCCACACACACATTCCACACTATTTTCTCATTCGCACACTTTGCGCATTCTTTGACTCTGTGACCTTTTCTACCATGATAAACTATATACGGATGCAACGTGTTTTATCTAAAAAAAAGACGGACCGTTGACCTTTCACTCGTCAATTCTTTTCAACATCATCGTCTTTCATATTTGAACGAAAATATGTAAGCATCCAAAAACTTGTAGCTTTTCTCATAAAAATGGACACTCATTCAAAATTTTATGAATGCACTCACTTGATTCAAGGATTTTCTTGTCTATAGTATACTTTTATTTTATTTCATTTTAGTTTTTTTTTTTATATCTATTCACGTGGGAAAAAGATTCTCAACATATTTTTACTTTTATTCTTGTATATAAATTGGACTTTTCTTTGGATTCTTTTGCAGTTCGGTTCCACCAGCTGAATTGTATTATGTGAGACAACGGAAGTGGATAGAGCTTTTGAAGATGTGCGTCGTCACAAGCAGCACGTGGATGTTGGGCGTCGTTGCTTTAGTTGCCATCAGTAACGGTGAGTATTTAATAAAACAAAAATATTTTCTCTCTTCACTCAATCATAATTTTCAATTAGACCAATGGCTGACAGAAAAAATAGTTCTATTTGCACTTACCGCTGTAATAATATTTATATTGAATATTTAAAATGAGTCTTAAGATTATTTAGCTGTATTACTATTTATATATTCACTTGGATACAAATAGATATCACTTAAATGAGTTTGAAGATAGAAAAAAACATTTTCGTCTTGTCGGCTTTTAAGAGCTATGACAGGCATCACTTGACATTTATAAGAAGCAAATTTATTCGTAGTCATACTATACACTGTCAACGGACATTGCCTTCGTCTCTTCACTTCCCCTTGTGTGCGCCATAGCTCGTCCTTTCCACCCCTTCATATACAGCATGCTATCCCGTTTTGCCCTACTATTCCTTTTCCCTCTCCCATCTCTTTCTGTTTCACTTCTACTCCATCTCTTGTGACTTTGCAATGAAATTCTTGGCAAAAGTGTCTCCTTGTTGACAGTGCAATAACGTACAAACTAAGTATCAAGACAGCAAATTAAAATATTTGTTATGTCAAGTTTCAACGAATTTCAAATATCCTTTTTTTTTTCGTCTATTTATTTTTCCGTATATTTTTCTGGGTCTTTTTTTTTTTGTCTTAATATGCATCAAACTCTGGATAAAATTTACTCATGCCTCAACCACAGAAAAAGCAAACTGGCATTTAATTTTTCGAGTATGTGGGTCGCACCCGTCTGTGTGTATGTGTGTGTGTGTGTAAGAGGGGCTGCGTGCGGAAGGGTGTCGGAACGGAAGCCGGTAAAATAGTTAGTCACTATGGAAATTCTTTGTAGCTTGTCGTGAATTATCAGAGTACACCAACACATGAAAACATCCATTTTCGTGCAGTATTATGTATATAGACGTACATGCATATATATGTATTGAAATACATTTTGTGCGAATCCTGCCACGAGTTCCGTTGGGAAAATAAAAATCGTTGCGCAATGTATTCTCCCATGTTTTTTCGACAATTCCCACTAGGCTAAATCACGTTTGAAATATTTAAATGAAATATAAAAACGGTGAAAAAAATAAATAAATAATTGTGTATTGCAAATTTGTTTGTATTGTCATTTTCCCACATATCACAAGAATAATTAGTCACAATGGATACGTAAACGTCAAAATTGAGTTGAGAATTTAATTTTACTTAACGATACATATAATATATTGGAACAGTTCTCTTCTATTGCTGTATTGTAAATAATATCTGGTAATTTATTTGTCGTGTCGGTTTCTATATTTTTTTTTCACTCTCACATTTCATCTATCTGTTTATTTAATGTATTTCATATATAAAACAAATAATAAATCGATCGTTTCATGATAGGATACCATGACGTGTGCTTAAATAAAAAGTAAAATGCATTTGAATGAGAAAATACGTTACACCTGGTGTATTTCATTTTGACGTAATGTAAAGTCTCGTGCTAGTCTACATTTCGCCACATTTTTTCTCTTTGCCAGACGCGATAGCGTTAATGAAGACGAAATTGTCTGATTTATTTCACAGAGCTGTGCGAGTTTAATTTTCCAATTCTCTTCAAACGGATTATATTCTCTCACGTTTCGCTTATTTCTAATTCAATGCTCTTTTTCAGAAGAATTAATGTTATTATATCAGCATTTTCAAATACTCATACTAACTTATGTTTTAATCCCTCTGCCTTTTTCTTTCTCTTCTTTTTCTTCGTTATCATCTTTTTCTTCTTAGTTTTCTTTATTCTACTACCACTTGTTTATCTTCTTCGTCGTTTTTGTTTTAAGGAAAAAAAAAGAGATTAATAACATTGAATTATTGTTGAATCTCTTTGACTAGACACAGTAGAATGATGTATCGAACGAGGTGAGCATCGGCAACGAGAGGTATAGCAGGAGACGGGACGGTTAAGAACGGTGGGGTCACGTGTGTCCATTATCGAGCGGTATCAAAGCGGCGGACTGTAGCCCGAGTAGCACACAGGGGATTTTGTTCTGTACGGAAATGGGAATAGTCAGGCTGAGTTTCGCTTTGTCTACTGATGCTCTTACTTTTTCTCTCTCACTGTCGCGTCAACAGAACGACCGCGTGCTAATCTCAATTTCAAATTTGCTACGACTGTAGAGCCAGTGATGTCGGTGAATTGCGAATTCACCAGCGTGAGATAGACCAAAATTGTCAAACGTTGTTTGTTGTGTTTTATTCATTTTTATTTTTATTTATTGTATATTTTACTCATCATTCATTTTTGTTTTGTTATTATTTTTATTAGATTGAATTGTTCTTTTATTTTTTTTCCTTTTTCTAAATTTTTTTTTTCCGCCGTTTTAATTAATCAACAAATGAATGTTGATCAATACAATGGATGATTTTGTTTTATATTTTATTGTAGTACTAATTGAAATGAAATGAAATAAACGATACATTACGGTCTCATGTGTAAGAGCATATGGTAAAAGTGGGAAGAAATGGCGATGAGGTAATGGGGGGAACGGGGTTTGGTGTTTATTCCATCTTTTTTCACGACTTTACGTGGAAATCATTAAAACTGTCGTGCCCGTCACGTTTACAACTGGTGGGTTTGGTGTGTGCTAGATGCAAGACAAGAGGAATATACGGACGTAAGGCCTTTGTGATCGTGTATTTGTCGCGCAAACTTTTGTGACCCAATAATAAAAAAGAAAAACCCTCTTGCTGGTAAACAATGAAGTGACAAGCGAAGCGAAAAATTAACGAGGTCGTGAGCCGAAATTAAAACTCACTTATAATGCCACCCCACACACTCATATCACAAAGAATGTTGAATCTATGCACACTTATCGAAAACCAACAAATTTTCATTTCGTAATTGTGATTTTAATTTTTTTCTTTCATTCTCAACTTTTCTTTCTTGTTTTATTATTTTTTTTTCTTTTTGGCATGACGTTAATTGAGGAATTTTATTTGTATCGAAAATTCGTAAATTATCCTTTCATATTTCTTTATCTTGTTTATTTATTTGTTTTTTTTTTTTTTGGTTCTAACAAAATAAGGGTCCGTTAAGGAGTATCATGAAAATCATTAATACATCATTATCACTATTAAAATAAAAGACGTAAAAAGGTGAAAAAAATAATGAACTAAACGTCGTGACATGTATCGAGGCGTTCTCGTTACAGGCAACAACACGTGCGGATATCCTGGCATCGTTGGACCTAACAATTTTTTTTATTCTGTCTGCTATTCATTTTCATTCTGTCTCTTTGCCAATAGATTGTCTCACCACGATGTCGATGATGCGTCTATATCTATACATATATCTTCATTTCGGTCGCGATTGCATTGTTAGCACAGCATGTATTGTTTGAATGGTGACGTAAAGGAGCGAGGGAGATCGACAGAGAGAAGGAGAGAGGCCTGGGGCAACCAATCAGCATTTGCACTAGCCGCGCCCTATCAAAGATTCTAGCCTTGCACACAGAACCTGTCGATGTTGTGTATTCTCCTCTATATATATTTCCTTCAAGTTATAGAATAGTATGGTAACAGATGTGTAGTAGCTCTGATTCTCAGGAGGAATCATAAGGAAATGAAAGACTATCAGAATACATACGTGTGTATTTGTTTACTTGTACATATATCTTTGTATGGTTTTCTATACAATTGCGATTTCACTTGCTAGTCTATTGAACTGGAATATAGGAATAGTAAAGATAACGATGGCATAGATATATATGTACATATATAAATATGTTTATGCATATATATGTCGTGACCCAATTGTTATATTCTGCACTTCGAGTTCAATAAGAAGCTTATGACATAGTTCGTGCTGTTGAAATGTTATTGTTTTGAATATATATTAGAAGAGTCGACCACACGATATACTGCAGAACTACTTTTCTTTTTTCTTTTAATACTTTGTCATCATAAAATTTGTCTAAAGTAGATTCAATACCATCGGTTGAATATTTAACAGAAATGTTCTTGCGAAAATATAGGATAAGCGAAATTTTTGAAAATATTATTTTATCTTTCATAATTATTTAACAGACCCACTTTGAATGAATTAATTATCGGTGAGGCGGGTGGGATGGCAGAGGTGGCAAAAAAATTTATTTCTATTCCGTGCATGAGCCAGTAGTGGTGTTGGTTAAAAATGAGGGGAAAAAAAAATTAATTAATATATTTTGCGAACCTCTTTGCTTTGCGTGTATACAGCCTTTCAACGCTTGGATTTATATTCGTTTTGTTATTTGCACTATTCACGTATGTATCTACATATATATACTTAATGTTTGAGTGTGTGTGTGTGTGTGTGTGCTAGGTTAGAGTTGATTACAATAACGTTATGTAATTATGTATTGTTGGGACAAATGAGTGGAATTTTGGGTTCTATAACAATTGTAAATGAATAAATACAAAAATACAGTTCAACAATTGAATGACATATTCATATATATTCAAAATTGTGCTGTTTTCAAAACGAGCAAATGAAATTTATGTGTTGTACGATCCGTTGTATTGTTAAGTGAAAGAAAAAAACTCCGGTACATATATATACAAGTTGCAATAGTCTGGCTTAAACGCATGCGTGCGTGATGTGAGAAGCCGTGTATTCAGACACATAGCAAAGAACCGGTTGGAGACGTAATTTGAGATGTGATGTTCTGCTCGGATGATGTGTGATAGGGGACGGCTTCAAAGCATAGGGTGGAAAGTGTGAAAAGGAAGAAAAGCCAGCGAAGGGTGAATAGTATAAAGGACTCAAAAAGAAAAAAAAATGAATAAAGAGACAAAAGGTTGTTGAAACGTCTGTATACATATTTGTAACATAATCAATAGTCTAGACACATGTTAGTTGCTGTAATGATTCAATATATATGTACTTCACTTTTCATTCCTTTCAAGTTGTACCATTTTTTTTGTATACTCTTTGGATTATCGTTGAGACTTCAAAACTTCATATATATGCACATATATACATATGATCTCGTCCCGACCATGTAAGAAGAAACGCCATGTTCAATTATATCGACTTATACTTGTTGAGCTTCTTTTCGCCTCGGGATACGACTTAGCTTATTTATGTTTCCTACATGCTTGCGATGGCTTCTTATATTATTTCTTCTTCCTTTAATTCTTCCGTCTGTTTCATTTGGCTGATTCACTCACGCTAATTCATTTACAATATGTTGGAAACAACTTTTTTTTTCAGTCCGCCTCTTATGCGTGCGCTTTATCAATGGGAATTCTCCGATATTCTATAGAAAATAAAATATCTATGTGTATAACCGTATCAATATAGAGAATTAGATCGAGCAATATTACGTTCAAATAAAGTGGTAGGATAGAATCCTTCGGGGTAGTGTTCGCCACATACGACCACTGGAATTTCCGTTATTCGAAGATCTACCAACCGCGTGGACTTTCTACGTGACTGTGGCTTTCATGCTAGAATGAAGCAGCATACGGGCTTGGGGGCTAACTGCCTTATATGATGGTGAATGCGGTCTTATACGGTCAAAGAAGATGGAATGGATGTGGAGAAAAAGAAAGTAGTGAACAGAAAATAGAGAGATGCCGAAAACTCGACGACGATTGAACCAAATGCTTCTGTGGACATTTAGTAATAAAAGTGCCAGTTATCGATTTTGAACTTCTTATAATTTTATTGCTTCAGGCAAACATTTTCCTTGATTGGATATTGTCAAAATAAAATTTAAAGCTAGTTAATAATGACTGAAATGATTCATTTGTCAGATGAGAGAAAATTAAGTGTATTAATATATATATATATATAGTGCAATAGAAGTGAATTGCTTTTGTTGCTGTAAATTTTACACTGAAAAATCGTAAACATAAGGTCTAAAACATCCGTCAACTACATCTGGAGAATACATCATGTGGAAAAAAATTTGCGCGAACATGGAGAAATTTTATCGCTTTATTTGATAACACTTTTTCGTAATGTTGACAGTTTGAGTAGAGAACACCGTCACATAGGATATATCTCAAATACTTTCACGTAATGCGCATGAAAAATTTATCTATCGTCAAACTCGAAGATGTTTTCTCGACTGTCCGGAACATAAAGATTCCACTATAAATCTTTATATGTTTAGTTTAAAAACTTTTTTTTCTTGTATAATTTCATCAGACATAAAATACTTCCGTTAATTTTATTTCCACCAAATAATAGCTCGTTGTTTTGAGAAAACAAATCTTTATAATATTCCACAGAAGATAGAGAAAAAAGCCATAAAAAAAAAGGCGTTTGTAATTAAAAAACTGAAGTAGAAATATATTGACATTTTCACAAATTGCAAGTGTCTTCATTCGATGTTGAATTTTATCTATTCATTGAAGCATTTTTCTGTCTTGAGTTGAATAATTCAAAATAAATTGAAAAATGAAAATAAGCCAGAAGCCAATGTTAAAATTGCTGGATAAAGAGTTGATAGTTGACGCGTTGGGAGGTGACGTAAACGAGACAAATAATCAAGAACGTTCGTGATGTGGAAAAGTGTCAAAAGTTGGTGGATAGCAGCAAGGACTGATAGACGAATAGTGGCAGAAACAGGACGCGTGACTGAAAAGGTAACAATTCATTACAATAGCAATCGCGTCCAATTCTTCTCATTTTCTTGAACCACCCAAAAATTTCTCATAACTGTCGTGCTAGTATAACTGTCGTCAGGTTAGAGTACCATTTTGTGATAACATAATGTGGAATATCAACGCACAATGCAATGTTAAAAATTTTTTGAAATATTATGCAAAATACTGTTGCAATTGATAAAATTCTTTGAAATGTTTCATATAATTCAAGCTATACCTGTCAATAAGACAAAAATCTATAGAATAATCAATCAATTATTCAATCCCGTACTCATAAAGTTCGAAGCAACAGCACGAAGTGGTTTGTTGAGACTTTTATGTCTCAGCTCTTTCGTTTTTTTTTGTCTCACTGTCGATTAATATCTTTTTATGGAGTTTTCTATTATGAGAAAAAAATTTTTATTCATTCGGATGGGGAATGAAACATATCCCATCATGATGTCGAACAAGTAAATCAACTCTAAAAAATGACAGGTCTTCCTTTCAAGTGGAATATTTTCGATGATCCAACTGTTATGAGGCTTATAACATCAGTTGGTTTAACGATATTCAATAATTGACGTATCAATATGTATATTGATCGACTAACAACCTCAGCAAACTGTGACCTCTGTAAGAGTGACTCTATAGTTTATTGATTTGTGTCTCTTAATCCTACTTGTTATTGAACAGCTTTCAACGGCCCATCAATGTAAATAGCCAGTCATTCGCACAAAATGTATATCTGAAGCATTAAGTAAGAGTGATAAAATGTACGTAAAATGTCAGGCATTGTGAAAGTTATTTTGTGAATGTCTTAAAAACATTTAGCAATAGATCCGTACGATTTTATGTTAGTGTAGATATGTTTAGTAGTAGATATGTTTATTTTTACAGTATTTATAGCCCACTTTGCTTGAATATACTGTCATAAAGTAAAAAAAAATCCTAGATTTTTATTACCAATGATTATTAAATTTGGTTGTTGCACGGATATCGCGATCATGAAACTGTCTAGGTCTGGAAGTGAAATTAATCTAATTTATCTTCTCACGACCGCAATAATCAGACGTAGTTAGTCTTGGGCAAGCTCGTGTTTCAGACATTGCTCAAGATACGTTTGTCAGGTGGGTCGGTATGTGTATTATGTAGCCAATGTCTACCCTCCTTTTGTATCACGTCTCAACCTCAACAAACAAGTGAGGCGAGTAAATTGGGGCAGGTATATAGAGATGAAGAAGAACCGATGACCGACAATATGAGGAGAAGAAAAAATCGCACCAAAAAACTTTGCTATTCTTCTCGAAACTTATCGAATATTGTCTGACCAAATATTGAGTTTTTTTTTTATTTACGTGTCTTCCAGGATCCACTCAATGTGTCAAAGAGAATGAGATGAGCTGGAAAAATGTTCATCATCATTCATTCTTATCCTCACCTTTTTCAAGAATATTTCGTATTAGGACAAAAAAAATCTGATAAACGGAACAAATCCATGTCCAGCTATTTCGCCTCTGTGTTCCTGAAGATCTTGAACGTACTTAATGGTGGTATGTGATCAACAATAATGTAGGTATAGGTATATACGTCAGGCTATCTCAGATGTAATCTCTAAGTAGGGTAGTTTAATCTTGTGCGAAAATTTATGACACAGTTATTTAAGGGACGGTGATTTGCGTTTAATCTGTAACGGGTGTATTCGCGTTCACTATTGTGTCTTCCATTCGCATTTCTCCACCAACTGATTCACTTTCGCGATTTGTACACAGAATACTTCATTCCTTTACTTTAAGTATTAGAAGTTGAGTCTGAAAGCGAATGAACTGTGTATACACCACGTCCGCACACCTATATACAATACGTATCAGTCAATCAACATTGAGGTCCGACATCCTCTTCTCATTGTTCTCATATCCTATTCGTTTACACTCTGATATTGCAATGATTGTGCCCCGTTATTCACACAATCACTTTGGATGAGAACTCAAGACTCATTTGTGTAACACGATGGTGCATTAACTTGAGAGTACTGTACATAGGGGGCGCTCTCTTCTCATCTAGTTCCCTCAACATACTCTGATATAAATGATATAAATCAATGTTGTCATATATATTTACGTATTTATTCAATTACGTTGAATTTCGGGCAATATTACAGTAATGGTAGCTCAAATGAAATGCTGGACTGCATTCGCGGAAATTGATTGGCAGTTTATGGAAATATTTTCCATCAGCAACGTTTATAAATTGCTAAATTTGGTACGAAGATAAATATACGAGGTAAATAAATACGAGTAGAAACGATGAATGCAAGAGTTATATTTGCTCTCACTCATTTCATTAAAATGAACAACAAGTTCATAATTTCGAATCATGCTTGTTGATGTTCATATTATGTGGGTGTATTTGTTTGTTTTTTTTTTTTTTTTTTTCATTACGATTTTATATTGAATCACTTTTGTTTGATGATGATCCTAGTTGATGAATATAAAGTATAAAGTCCATTCACGCACAGTGGTTGACAGATATTCAAAGTCGTGGCTTTAAAGTCGGTGTGGCACCCAGTGTGATTTTACTTATACGACATTTTAAAAGTTTATGGAAAGGTCTGGATGCTTTTCGTTCACGCGCAAAGTTGTTTGACAAAATGGGTGAAGATGTGGGAAAGAAGTAAAGAAAAATTGACGAGTTTTCTGTTACCACGTTGCATCACTCAAATTTATATTCTGAGAAAAGACAGGCTATATTTCTGATGGCTACGCGGCTTTTATCTGAATTGGGACATTGGTATATTCTTGTGTTATTTCTAACTCGTATTTCATACTTTCCGCTTTTTTTTTTAGTTGTTATTCAAACGAGCAATCCATTATGATAACGAAAAAAAATAGCGATGATATGATATAAAGCACTATCTTATTTTGTAAACTGCTAAACACGTTTGTTTTTATTCAACGGTAAAGTAATATACCAGTTTGAAGTATAGATATATGTATGTTTCTTAAAATGTATTTCAGAGAATTATTAGACAACTACGGATATAAAATAGGGATGGTAGTAGTGATGGTTGAAATATTGAGCGTTCTATATATATATCGAGGACGAATAAATATGTTTGCTACCCAAGCTCTATATCGATGACTGAATGTGGAATCCATTGCTTTTACAGCACTGTAAATTCTTATTCCTGCTACGTATCGCCATCTATTTTCAAACTTCTTGGATAAATCTTGAAAGTTGCGATCTATTTCATAAATTTGATTAAATATAGAAAATTTTATGATCCTTAGCCTAAATTATTAAAGTGTATGGTAACTATATGCTATATTTTTACTTTTGAGGTAAATACTAAATATAATATCTTAGATTTTTACAAAATTATTCTAAAAATCTCCGCTCGTGTTCCAAATAAAATTAATTTCAGGATCCAAGTGATCTGATGTTTTCCATTAGTTAAGGGGGTTTGTTTCGTTTTCAATGTATTGCCATAAATTTGTTGTTGTTTATTACCATTGGCTTCGCAAGGTTTAACGTATCCGCGATAAATTTTGCTGGTCTCCACGAACGCGCGTGTTTACGAGGCACGGCCACGCGCAAGAACTCATTCATCAGTCCGCCATGTCACAATAATTCACAATGTTTTTTTTCGAATTTTTGTTTCTAGTTCCGTACGGTTACGCATATGTTCTGAACCATACTTCCATGTTACAGTTTTACGTACATATGTGTATGGTTATAATAAAAAATGAGCTTTGAACGGAATTTGAAAAAAAATTAAATTTTAATTTTAATCTATTTGTAATTATTTTATCGCATCTTTAGAATACCACTTCCTAATAATAAATTAGTTCAATTATTTGGAGATTGTTCTGTATTCACTGTCGAGCTATTTCTGATGATATGATTCTCGAATAAATCCTGAAGTTGAAAAGCTTCTTGTGGTGGTTGAGTTCAGGAAATGCGAGCCCCGGAAATCCAAATTTGGCACGCTACTGAATGCGTTGCAAATACCAGGCATTTTTATTTCTGTCGTTTGTTATCACATATGCGGGACACGTAGAAATTCGTTCTTTCCCGCGTGTTTTTTCCGTATCTCTGAGTCCTTTCATATTCTTTTATTTTCACTACTCTTGTAGTTTTTATATTGCACTGTTCTCTCCATGTTATATTGCGTCTCAATTCACCGATTGCATACTATGTCTTACTTCACGTTTTTTTCCTCTTTGAAATCGCAATTTTATCAAATAATTCAATTCGAAAAATAAGTTTCATGAATACGTCTCAATTGAAAAATATCTGAATAAATATTGTAATGTTTGATGATTATTTATCTAGTTTTTTCCTTTATCATGATAAAATTATGTCAACAAATTTAGTTACTTCTTAGATTGAAGGAGTACGTTTTCAAAATGGTACGTTCTGATATTTCACATGTCATGTTTTATAAACATACATGAACGGACAAATGTTCAATCGTAACTCAAGATTGAGATAGGCCAATGTGCACAGCATACCATTTGTTCCTTGTTTCTCGTTTCGATGGCCAATCTCAAACTGAAATCGTGTACGCAATTTCATAGCTATTTCCCAAGACAACTTCACCCTCATCTTCATATACTATATAATACTTCACGAATTCTTTCATTGCCTTCAAACATTTTTAGAATTTGAGTACATTGCCTGATTTATAGTCAACGTTACAATTATTTTGAATTAAGTAAGCTTTTATTATTGAAAATTTTATTGCACCGTTCATAGTATAAACTTTAATTAAAAATTAACTTTGAAAAACCGGAAAAAATTCTAAGCATAAGTTAAATATTGCATAGAAAATTCCGAATGACTAGAACATTTAATTGCTTTTTTTCCCTCATAACTTTAACTTCCCCGAATGACAATTTGTATGTTAACTAAGCCATTGATACGTATTTCACGAAGCTCGTTTAGTAGATGCTTAATTAAAAGTTTGTTGCGTTACTAACATCTTAATAGACTACTGAGTTAATTCTGGTTATATAAATAAAGTGCATTTGGTAATTGAATTTTTGCAATATCATCATCTGTCATAAATCTGAAAGATGAAATAAGAAAAAGTGCTGATAGTGATGAATTCGCACGGCTCTCTCTCTCTCTCCCGCTTTGCTTACATACGTGAATAATATATGTGCGATAGTAAAAGAAGATGAGAGCAAAATAGAGACATTATTCTTCTGGCCATTTGCCTTTAGGTGAAAAACTTGGCACTCGAGTCTCAATTTAATTCCATGTGTCTAACATAATACTTATCGTTACGACGTTTGCACGTGCACCACCGAGAAAGTTATTAAAAGTTATTGAACGGTTTCATTCGATAACTGAAATCGTTTCGATGTACACTTCGTGAAAATAAACTTTTTTCCCATCTTTGCTTGTCCCCTCGCTTCTTCATATCGTTATTTTTCTTTTTCTTTTTTTTATCTTCAACAACCTCTGACCTACATGCCCTGCGGGAGGACATTTCCGTTTCTCCTCGTAGAATAACTCAGTACCATTCATTTTACTTTCGCCTCGAAACGCTGGAGGAAATATATGAGTGACGTCCGCTCGAGTTGCGCTGTAAAATTCTCGGCAAAGTAGCTCTCTCTAACGTGTACATATACATGTTACGGGCGAAGGACAAGAAATATAATATTAGAATATACATTGAGATGTGAAAAAATATTCAACGTAACCCTCAATACTTTTTCACGCTTGCTTTTTCGTCTATTTATATTGACTACTTGTAGTATTTTGAAATAAAAATGAAACTAATAATATTGTATAATGCATGAAATACCAAATTGTAAAATGATACAACATTCCATCTATTTTTACGAAAATCTTGCGTTAATTCTCGTGTAAATTTCTCCACAAGCTTTTTCCCCATTTCCCACACTCACTCAACATTCTTTTGTCACCATTGTTCGAAATAATCGCAAGGACAAAAGTGCAGCAGTTAACTTAAGGGACAAGTGGTTTCTAGTGCGTTATACTGAAGAGTTTTTAAACTGTGTTGATCGAAGAAAATGCACTAGCTAGGTGTGTGCAAAGAGCAATGGAGAATAATAAAGCATGGATATGTGAGCAATTTCAATGTGCTTAAGTGCTTTGAGTATCTATAAAAAAAAAATATACATTCAGTTTAATTATCAATTGTGAATGCGAACATAAATACAAAGGTGAAATTCAATAGATTGCGTACACACTTGGATGAACAATGAATTATTGCGACAGCTGCGAAAAAGTAAATATTTTATGTACTTTCAAAGGGCGTTTATAACATTTACTGCCAAAGACCGATTGTGATATGTCACAAGACCATTGATAAGTTTATTGACAGGCAGATATGACAATTTAGATATTACATATATATATATATATATATACGTACACATGTTTACTGGATAGCATTGGATAAGTACTATCGATCGATGCTACTTCATCCCAAGTGGATACTAGCGACCTATCTCGCAGCGAAGACCCAGTGCTTTTATTGGATCGTGCTGTCCTAGTCCTTACCCTATTGGATGCCTTGTTTGATAAAGTCATTTTGAGGGAAGGTATAAATCCCTCTTTCGTCTCGTACTTTTCTCACCCCCTCAGGGTATTAATTCCCACGGGTGATATTAGCATTGGTTGAATCGTATATACCTATATCTACACATATAATTGCAATAGAATTGTGAAAAATCAATGGCAATGGATGAACATAAATTGCCATGGGGAAATTGATAATAATTTTAAACAATCGTATAATTACATTGGGTTTGCAGTACTTATTGTTAACACATTTATTTAGTTAATATATGTCGCTACATACATATCTGTATGTAAATATACAGGAAATTGGATTTTCCCAATTGAAAGATGAAATATAGGTGCCTCGAGCAATGTATAAAATGCAATCAGAGCTATGAAATCGATATTTCTAATAAGGTCATGGCACACACACTGGACGGCTGAGGCTGGGCGTGGGGTTATTAGCGAGCCGATATTACGCCCGCGGAAATGAGACTTTTTTTTTTGTTTCCATCGGGTTTTCCGTATACGTTGCGCGAAACGAGATTTCGTGGCAACCGAAAGTGCACTGAGTATACATATGAAAAGCGAGTATATATGTAATGGCACATATGGGGCAGGAGAGTGGAGAGTAGTGGGTTACTATATATTAGTGCATTTGGTAGCGGTTGGACTTGCTGCCCATGTATAAATTTGGGTAGAGGAGCGAGAAGGAGAGAGAGAGAGAGATGCGTCTCTCTTGGCACGGGACTTCATAAGAGGTAGGCATCTCGGATCCGTGAGCTCTCTTGAATACTTTATGTCCTATCCAGACATGTACGGTAATACGAATTCACCGCTACTGCCATATTATTCGGTTTTTTTTTCCACTGCTTCTGCTGCACACCTGCATACACATCAGCGTTTCAAATTTTACACGGTGTATTTGAATGTAGCACGCTCATACCGCTCTAGGACATGAATGAGCTTTCGAAAAATACATAAAATGAAGTGGATTGAACATCTCCCGTTCACTATATGCCCACCCCTAAGGCGAATTTTGAGAGTGTGGCGTCAGCGGAGAGAATAAAATTGGAAAGGGTTTTTTTTCTCCTCTTCTTGTTCTTTTTCAATTTTTCCTATTTTTTTTTTATTTTTTATTCTTATATTTGATACATTTTCGCACTTGAAAACAGCTTGCTGACATATATGTATCCCGATCATTTTATCCAAGCTGCATTTGGTATTTCAATTTTATCGACATGTAAAAAGTTTTAGTGTCAAACGTATTTTTTGCAGACATATAAATACTACATTGTTTAAATAGTATTTTAATGCAATATTCAGAGTCTTTCATTTGAATTTATAATATATTTGATAGATAATATTATTATCTAAATGTCTCGTAACTGGAAGTACGATAGCTGATAGGTTTTGCCGAAGAATTTTCTATTTGCGAGTCCTGGATAATAATACATGATTGGATATATTTATATGTGTGCGTACTGAAAATGAGGAATATTTTGTGTATCCACATGTGAGTCTGAGCAGGTTGAATGGTTGTATTGGAGTGATAAGGCCAAAATATGTATTTCCAGACGAGGGAGCACCCGAATAAATTATGACTATTCGGAAGTATCCAAAATTATTCAAGGGATATCCTGTGAATCACAAATGTATTTCGGAAAAATACACAACTGCCATGAAGATCTCAGAGAAATATATAAAACTCAGTGGTTTTTAAAATATACAAAATTTTATACTTTTCCAATGATATAAATTAATTTTTTTCCGATTCATGTACTTACAACTAATAGATATAATTAAAATAGCTAAAGTCAACTGATTAAATGGGAGAATAATTGAGGAATTAATTATTGTTTGTGCGAATAGTAACTTTATTTATTATTCAGCATGAGAAAATTTCGTACTCATCAATGAATCATTGATGAGGCATGTTACCACTTGGAATTTAATGATGATTACGGATTATCTAAAAGTCGATCTATCTCACAACCATCTATTGTTGAATTGTTCAAATAGGTTGACGTCAGAATCAAATATCCACTAAAAAGATTGCTCACAAATGGCTTTCGAAATGGTAGAGGTCCTCATTGCAGATGTATACTCAGAATTACTCCTACATTCTCCGTTTTTCTTAGAGTGCTTTTCGTTAAGGAGAGCCTTGTTTGCAAATGTCTCCCTGGGTAGTTTCCTAATGGCACCAAGCCCATATAGAGTATCCTCGTGTACTAAGTTCTACTTATAGTATATTTATTTGTCGTTAACCAACTCAATTTTGTTCTCTCCACTGCAGACATTATTGCGGTAGTGATATTCCTCGTTATATTCCAATATAAAATTTTTAATATAACAATGACAATGATAATGAATATTTAATGTATCGATACAGCTGATGATGAAATGATATCTGTAATTAATATATGAATATTCAAAATGAGATGATGAATATTAAATAGAAATTTGGTACCCAATCGATCTTGCCTCGGCAATTCAGGTGACGTGCAGAGAATGGCCGTAGCCATCAGCACCAGAAGCGAACCTCATCACATGTTATATGCCTGACATAATGCGGAAATGAGTGAATGCACCAGTCTATGTCTGCATATCTGTATATCTCTATCTGAATCTACATGTGTGTGCGAAGTATGATTACTGGAGAGGCTCATTGTTGCTCATTCACCTGATGATAGAACACGGCTCTCTCGGGTATGTTAGTGGCCATTGGACAATGTCCCAAGTGTCAATTGTAATTGTCGCCAATTGATGTCTTATGATGCAATGGCTATTATATGTCTTTTTAAGTTACTGAATTCCGAGATTATGATGATGCTCGTGCTTATATTTTGTTAATCATTCATGTTGATTATTACTTTACCTAATTTATATTATATTGTGTATGTCAATGTACAATTGTACTGAAATGGTACTTCAAAGATGGCAATACATATCCAACATGTTCGTATCAAAGTTGTTTCCGTTTATATTATGATAATTTGGAACTTTGTGAGCGGAATTAATATGTAACAGCTCTCCATGAAGCGATTTAGTTTGCCTAATTTATACATAACTATATAACATACGAGGTATATAAGAATTTTTTGGGGATTCATATCGGTATAGCGAATATTACATATAGTTTGGTGATCTTGTAAAAAACAAGAAAAATATCATATGAATCGATTGTTAATGGAGAGAATTTATACGGGGTAATGGTTGGTGATGTTTTGCGGCGTCGTAAACTATTTATTCTCACTTTTCTCGATTAAACTAACAAATCTAGTGAAATGTATTATACTGTGTCGAAAAACGTGAATGGAGTTTTAAGGTACAAAAAGAGTAGAAAGGCCTCTGTAAATGTTTTGACAAGTATCAACACTTTGGAAAGCGATAAACTGGCTTATTCAATGGCAGACTCTTGTGAAAATAACCGCGGGAAATTGATGATACTAGCAATTGTTTCGAATGAATGTCTCAATGAGTTCTTTGTACTTAATTCTATTTACTCGACATAATTATAATAAGCAACACATAAAAAAATGACATTATTACCATACAAAATAAAACAACATGAATTGTGATTTGAAAGTGGGGTTACAAAAAATTGGAATGCGATATTATTTGCTCGTTTAATCCAAGATTACTTTCATCAGCGTGAAAGCTGCTTATATCCAATCCAACTGTCAGCCATATTATTCGTGAAAAGCTGATTGTTATGAAATTCTATTTTCACGTTAGCTGTATAGAAAATGTGAGCTTTGAAGGGCCAAACCAACGATTGTCGGATGATTTTTTTTGTACTTTTTTTTTTATTGTCATTTTATTCTTCGTCTGTCCCCATTGCGTCGTCGCTTCGTCAACTTCTTTAACATCCTCTTGACGTAGGTAAGAAGAAATGGCAAAAAAAAACAGACAGTGAGCGTGGAAGAGAGAGAGAGAGAGGGAGAGGGCGGTGAAAGTGAAGAAAAAAAGATGCGAAAAGACAACATAGAAGCGAGATTTCGTTTCCCTGGATACGGCACGTAAAATGTCGAGTTGTCAACACACTTTCTTCTCCCATTGAAAGACTTTGCGACGATAAAACAAAAACCTAGTAGATACAAGAGGCTAAATTTTTTCCTTTCTAGGGTTCTATTTGTACTATATTTTATTTTCCTCTACGAAAATTATTGTTGTAATTTTAATGGAGTAATGTGTGCAATGTTCCCATAAATTCGGCACGAAAAAAAAAAAAATCAAGTGACAATTAAAAGAACAATGCAAGTATGTAAAAATAGAGACGATGTAAAGTAACTCGGAAAAGTTAGAAGAAAGTATCGGTGTGTAATAGTGCAGTGGTGATGATATTATCTCCAAGAACTGAGAAGACAAAAGCCGTGGATCGTGCCAAGGTAGAAAGATGGCGATTAGAATAAAGCCACCAGGGATACATGAGTAAGAACGAATGTAAGAAAATGAGAATACAAAGAAGAAAGAAAAGACGTTGACGCAATATTAGAGGCGTTGTGGTGTAGAATGAAACAGGCTGACAAGGTAATTTTACCCTCTCACTCTCTTCATTTTTCCATCAGACAATTCTGTGACATCACACAGGACTTATATCACCACGTCGAAAGTCTATTTAATGAATTTGCACTTCAAGGTAACCATGTCATTCCTTGTTCGAGAAGTTTTCTCTTTTTTTTTTATATCTTCATTACTGAGTTTTATCTTTATATAAATAAAATCACACGCCTAGAAGTTCAATGATGCTGCACACAGATTTGATTTGACACCGAATCTACGTCAGATCCCACGTCAATTACCTACGTTATAATGAAATGAAGTTTTTTTTTGTGATCTTGATTACAATTATAAACATACTTATGAATTTGTGTTTTGAGATAGCGTGGCAGGTTTGATATCAAGTTGGAAGGAAAAAGCCTGAAATAATTGGGACGATGTCATTCAAATGGAATTATTTTAATGCGTAGGATTTCTCATCGTTTCTACCATGACAGCGTTCTATATTATTTTGGAACAATCATATTTCACTTTTCAATGTTCTTCTTTAATATAGAATATAAATCGTGTATACTCAATTGCTTTATGTTTTACAATTGTGATTTAAATCCATTTTTGTGATTATATAATATTCAAATTTACTTTTTCAAATTGACATAATGCTGGAGAATATTAGAACTCAGGCAGAAGTTCGTCAGAATTCACTTGTTCTATATTTTAGTAGTATACGTTTCTGAAACAATTTTCTTCAACTTCTTCATGCACATTCGAAATGTGTAGCAATGTCGATTTTAACGTGGCTATTCTAGCAGGATCCCTCTCAAGGTTGGCAATAAAACAGGTACTCACAATTTCAAGTGAGGTTGAAATAACCGCCTCCATTTTTTCGATGGTTACGCTCGAATATTTGAACGATCTTCTTGTAAGTGGTTAGTGGCTGCAGCAGCTGAATTGGCGGTTTTATCTTACCTATACAGGTATGGAGATCAGCTGATATTTTCTGGTACGCTATATACATTCTCGTGATCTCCATCTTGATCGAATTCCACATTGACCAAAACACCGCACATACGTATATATCGTCTAAATATTACAAATTTCTCTTCGAACTTCACTGTATTTCGATACTTTGATAGCGTTGATCGTTCAGCTGGTCGAGTTATCTAATAGTTGTATATTTAATGACGTGTCGCGGAGTACTTCGCTGGTTCTTTTCTCATTTTTTCTATGTATTGTATTACAATAGATATGAAATATATGGATATGTAAAGAAATTATAAATATGAAAAACACATTATGAACAACAGCTTTGATGTGAAAAACAGTTGAGAAAAATTTCGAGATTTTTTTTCGACAGAAGTATAATATACTGGCTATTACTTAACGTCTGTTATTTTTTAAAAGTTGAAATTGAGTTCCTTGAAGTATTACTGGTTTATGCAAATTTTATTCCAATTTCACGTCGCGCAATACAAGATAAGATTTTACCACGACGAATACGTGAATCGATAAGCCCGAGAGAGAAACAGGGAATTTACTGCGTTCGTTGTTGAACTACTGCATTGATTTTATTCACCCATAACATAATCCACAATGCACGCGGTTTTCCAACCACTCATATTTGCATCAAGACCGACAGCGGGAATTTGCAGTAAATTGGCAAAGTGGTGAGGAGAGACATTTACGTAGAGGCACGTGAAAGCCATGTCATATTATTATTTGTTATGGTACAAATTCTCAAGTGATACGTGATATGTCAGCGGTGAAAAAAATTTTCAACTGGAAACACAAATTAATTTGTTAAACAACAGCTAAAAATTATCGACTATGTGTCATATAGTTTTTTGCTGCTAAAATCTTCGTCAAGTGTTGAATATTTTCATGCAACTGTGAAACTATTTAATCATCTTATATATTTAAAGATGTACTTAAATGAAGTTGTCGGTACTGCATAGCATTCGTGATAAAATGCATATTCTCAGATATATTTTTTTGTCCCCTGGTTTTTCAATAAAACATTTGTAAAAGTCCAGGAACATTTCTCACTGATTATATTTCCGATAGGATGCCTGAAACTTAAGTATGCTTCAATTGATGGTGAAGATGATTCGTAGGATAGCTAATTTATTGAACTTCAATTGATAACACGACTATTGATAAGGAAAGGGTGTGTACACAAAGTCGGGCAATCTGCTGAGATTCAATGACTCGACTAATTCCTTTCTTCTATTCTGACATCGGTTGAATTACGGATCACGGTATTGTCCGATTCACCCTCCTTTCTTTTTCTTCTCATGTTCGACCGAAACCGTTCTGAAACCAATATAGGATGACAGAAAAAAAAAACGAGAAAAAAAATTCGTCTTCTTTTATCGTCATGCCGTAAGCATCGAGAAGAAAAAGAACTGAAAAATATAGATTTAATTGAAGTTGTTCTTCGTCAACGCGCGACAGATTGCTGTTTGATATTAGTTATCGGACTAATTACCACAGTTACGACTGGTTACAGGAATGGGCAGTCTCGAAGTTGATCAAGAAGGTTATGGTATACGTCTTATTCTCTCAATTAATATTTTTCTTTACTTTCTTGATCTAACTTTTTCTCCGTGTGATATCGCTAAAGGTCAAGCTGCCGAGCTTTTGTACCTCACTAATTAAATAGTTCACGACAATGGGTTAGGTTCTCTGTAATGCTTTGGCCCCTTACTTTTTCTTGTGCTTCTCATCTTCATCCGGACTTTGTCGTATTATTCTTCAATTTTTTTTCTCAACTTCTCCCTTTCATTATTCATTGAAAAGTATGTGATTTTTTTCGAATTTTTCCCTTCGATGAAAAATGATTTATTTCATGGAATTGTGGCTTTTATTTTTTATGACAATATCTAATTTACTTTCACTAGAAAATGTGATGACTTGAAAGAACGCTCAGGTTTTCAAAAATATATAAATTGTCAATGGGAATATCTACGTTTAACGACTCATACTTCTATGTATATCATTTTCTTCTTTCCACATTTCCAAATTAAAATAAATCATTGATTGTAATATCAGCGGTAATACGAACGAAAACAGCATCGTCTTTCTCTTTATTTTCATGTATCTAAGTGTGTGAATGTGAAGAATTGTGCGGTCGACATCTTCATGATAAAAGAGTAAACCGATCTTGGTAAACTTCGAGAAATTGAAGTTGAAAACTTTGAGATTACGGTTTTGGAAGTGGGTAGTTTTGCGAGGAGTTGAGTGATACTTCAACTTTCTATTCGGAAGTATGTTTGAAAGGAATTGGGAAGCTACGGAGAACAAAACCATATTGAACTGACTAGTAATCGAAATCTCTTTTATGGTGAAATTCTAGTGGAAGATTAGAAAGCAAATAGAAAAACTTAATCAACTACACAATTAATTTTTTTAATAACTATATGAATAGCTTCCGACTCCCATAGCAGTAAGAGCAAATTGATTCCAATAATCCAGGGAATAGGAGTTTGTATCGTGCTATCTAATCTACCTTAGTAGATCCGTCGTTTGTCGAGGGGTTGCAGCAACCTAAAGGTTGGGTGACCACGTCTGGGTGAAGCTCCAACCATGCAACCGCAGTGAAAATAGTGGCGTAAGCTCGGTGTTCCTAAAATTTATGATAGTTTGTTAACCCTCCCTTCTCACTATCCTTTGCTGACTCAAATTATATCTGCGCAAACAATTCTCGCTATTTACCTGTCCCTATATTCCCAAAAGGATTGTACCATGTGCCTGTTTATCCTCTCGTAGAAGCTTTAATCCCTCTTAGCAGAATATACAGATTAAAGCTTCAAGAAAGGACAACGACAAATTTATGATTATCACTAGTAACATATATAAATACTGGTCGTATTATTATGATTATTTACATTATCAATAGAAATATTTTCCACGTGGAAAAAGAAAAAGCCGATAAACATCACATGAAAAAAGTCGTATTAAATGAAGGTAGTTTTCGGATGGGCTTTCGCAATACAGAGAATGACAATAATCAAGTGTGACATTTTCATCTATGACTGGTAGTTTTTTCTTGTTACGAGGCTGTGATGAAAGTGGCAGATTTATAACCCTGCCGTATGACATACATCTCTAAATTCTAGTTGTCTTATGACTATATGATACAGCTAAAATAACCGCACCCGCCGTTAGCTCTCGTCAGCTCCTCCATCTCAACATCAAGACTGAATATAATAGAGGTCTTGGCTGTTATCCAAGTATTACAATTCAACAGAAGACGAATCCAGAAGGGTGGGGTTTAACCTCGTATAGTTGGCTAAGCTGTGGATGAGCATTGAACGACGAGCGAGACCTAAAACCTCTCTTGTGGGTATCCAAGCTTTGGCAATGTGTGGACATATCCATGCGGTTTCGAAATTCGTCCATGAATCTATACTAACGCTGAGCTATAGACCATATGGAAGTGATCCCCCTGGTCGAGAGATGTGCAAATGTGTGTGATGTACCTGTGTAAAGCGACGATCGAACTGGCCAGCTATATTCAGCAAGCAAAATGCCAGCCAGTTAGTTCTCATGTGGCATGTCTGCTGTTGAATAGTTCCATTTACTTACTTTGACTGGAGTGAGTCCAGTTCACATACTGTTGACTCATCTGACCAATGCAAGTGGCGAATATTTGACATAATAATAAACACAGTCGACTACTATTTCAATTTATTTTTATTACTGTCAACCTCCGGTGCTTTAGTAATATTGGGTATTTAATATTTCGTAGCGGCGCTTTACAGAAAATATTCACCATTACATAATATTCTGTTAGGCGGTTAAAATCTCGAGCGGAAATATGGTGACACGAATGACATTCAGTCGGATAAACTTAAACACATAATGTATGAAACATCTGGCAAAGATTATCTTTTAGGTATTCCAGTAATTTACGCAGCAAAAGTTCAGCCGCTTTGACGTGTTGCGAATCGATTTAATATGCAGTCGCTTAAGCTTTACTAGTCTTGTTGCTGCTCTATAACCTTTTCAGTATATATACATATGTATGCATGTGTGGTAAGATTAACTCAGTTGGATTTTATCGGCAAGACTGACATGACTAAATTGCCGTTCCCTCTATACTCGCCTGTGACTAATGTTCAATCATTTGCATCAATCTTTCAAAGAGTAAATCTACCATTCTCCATGGGATGGCTGCCACAGTTGAGTGGTGAATTTTATTTAAAATTATTGCAAAGTATTTGTGTGATATATTAAAGAACCAATAAATGGTGACGCAGGCTTGTATTAAAATTCAACTGACTGTTCAGGAAAATTAAAATGAAAACAATTGTCAATCAATTCATGCATTCAAATCCACTGATACCCATTGTCAATGTGAAGTATTTATTCACATGTACAGAATAATGCAGGCATAGCGTATCACGGTAACATGATAATATTGTAGTGGCTATAAGCTATGATCATGGCAAATCGCCGATTTTGTATTCAGTCATATTGATGTATTGATATTCATGAATTAATTATTATTGATGTGGTCCCCCATATCCTCGGATATTCCTGTCATTTCGACAGATATTATCAGCGCTCTACAATGTATTCAGTTTTTCATTCAATGTGGCGACACTCACTATCTTTATTTTAGACATTCAATTCAAATATACACTAAACATGAAGCTATACAAAAACAATTACAATGGGTATTTTATATCATATTATTCTCAGCGGTTTTTATATTTAATTGCTAATCAATAATTAGATTTTATGGCGATCGAATAATTTTGCATTGGTTAATATCAATTTGTTTTGATGATGATAGAAGTATGGATACCAATCAATTTATAATTGACAAACTGATCGATTAATGTCTATTATCAAATTATCCCAATGAATTCAACGAAAATTTCTTATATCTATTATTTACTATTTCAGAAGATTCCGAAGATGGTATTCGAATGGATTATATAATTCGCTCCTTTTTTTAACCTCTGTCAAGGCTTTTCCCTTACAGACTTCGCTTAGGGGTTTTGCTCACGACTACTCCCATGACGGCAGTCATCTGAAATTTCTTTTTGTCATGAGTACAGCTCCATCTCTATTTCTTCCTCGCTTTTTTTTCTCTCTTTTTTTTCATCATAGTATCTTTGCTTCGGGTTCTCCGCCCGTCGTTTCTAGTTCGGTCTTGAATTGTGATGGTCGGCTGGTTATCTCGTCTCGCACCTGGTCACCAGCTTTTCTTTCTACTCTATAAGATTTTTCCCATACTGTGAAAAGACGCAGTCTAAAATGAAACAAAAAATGAACCGAAAACTCTTTACACTTATACTTGCTTCACTGCTCTACTCACTTTAATTTTCCTCACCATTTTCTCTATTTCTCGGACTGTATTATGCTTCTTCACCTCTAACTTTCATTCTTTTTATTTTATTCCATCTCGAATATTTCCTTATTTTATTTTATTTCCTGAGTGACTTGAATTAGCACACCAGTCTCTAACCTTGCACATTTCAACCGTAATTTTCTTCGATTAATCCGGTGTATAACATTCGAAGATCTGGTAGTGTTGAATATTCTATGGTATTTTCGTTATATTTAAATTGAGGTGTACTCAATGTGTTGACCAGAGCGTATTAGAACTTTATTCATATTCATAGTAATACACACAACTGAAATTTAACCTTTGCGACATTCAGTACAATTATTGACAAGAATTTGTAAGTCAAACGTCAGTCCGAAAAACAAATGAGCAAATCATATTGTTAGATATTTAGTAAACGAGCAATAAATATGATGAATAACGTTTACATTAAATTTACTCTTGAGATTATATATCAAGAACAATCAACAACGTGACTGAGTGCTTTTGGGAGCTATCCTGGATTCATGATCGTTAATGCTAACGAAATTCAATTTGAATTGCTAAGAATACACCGTCACATATAATTTGCTGTAGAATAGAAACTCCAATGACATCATTAAAATTTCTTTTTGAATTTATATTTTCAAGTACATCATTTAATACTTGGATGATTTTTGAAATGAAAGTTTGAGAGAGTTTTTGTATTATACTGATTCTGATTAATATTTTTCAATCGTGTGAGAGTAGAGATGAGGAGTTTGAATTGTCAATGGTAAACTCTTGATAGTCTTGTTAGTTTTTATAGCAACTGGCATGACACTTGAAAGGACAATATCTTGACCTATTTTCACAGCATTATCATGAATTACAGTTAATTGACATCTTGATAATGATGACAAAGCTCTGACCTGTTGCATTTAGAATTATGTGGGAATATCTATTTCATTTCATTCAAATCTATTAGAATGTTAGTTTTTCAGATACGAAATGTAGAAATACATTTTCGGGCATTTCAATCAAATATCACAATATATTAATGAATCATGTAAAAATAAAAAATATATGTGAATGACACTCGTACATATATCGTGTATAAAGTGATGGGGTGAAGATGCTGTGTCATAGCCATGTTTGACCGAATATTCATGAGTTTTTAATTATCATCGTGTCAAGTGCGATCGAGGGCGCTGTTCCTCGGGAAAGAGGTGAAACGTGAAGCAACGATGAGGATGATGAAAAAGCTGATCCGCGAGTGTGATATACCATGCAAAAGATCTCTACAAGCAAGAGAGATTATCGGTAGTAAGAAAAAGTGACGAAACTGTTATGAAGCTTCCGCGAGACTGAAGAGAATGTATTTGTGCCAACACATGAACGCGCAAGCAAACCAGAATGTTTGCAGTGAAAAAGTGGGAGAGAGAGAGAGAGAGAGAGAGACTTGAGAGTGGTTTATATACCGTGCACGTGATGGCACATCGTACAGCTTTGTTACATATAATAGCACCGGGCCTTTCTTTCTCTCTCCGCTTTCCGTTATTCATCTAGCGGACAGCGTGTATATCGCATGCCCGCTTGGATTTACGGTCCACTGAGTATTTTTATTGCGCTTCTTTGCATTCTACTTTAACAAAGCTCTTTGAACTTGCGCGGTTATAATTGTACTTTATTGTATCTTTTTTTCTTTTTTGTTTTTAATATTTATTTTAGTTTTGTTGTTCATTTAAAAAAAAATCCGTTTTTTTACTGGTGACAATTAATGTTCGCAAAGCAAATATGTTTAATCATGCTTGGTGGCTTTTGTATGTATTGATGAAGTTATTTTCGTAAAAATCGGGTTATGTTGAATTATATATTATCTGATATATATATATATCCACTTATATGTGTGGGTAAATTCAGTATGTGATGCTGCCTGATTGCGGCATACGTAGTGTAATATTGACATTTGAATTCAGCTTGTAAATTTTTCCGAATTCTCTTACTCATCGCTATTTTTCGAGAATTGGTATAACGAAATGGTCCAGACATTTCGATTGGTAACCGTGATAGTATATATATATATATATAGGTCTACCTGTGGATAATGTTCCATTTTTTTTTCTTATTTTGCTACTCTGAAAACTAGTTTGTAGTATTGCATCTCCCTACGTTCACGTTTATCAGCGGTTGGTCTTTCTGAATTATGTATGACACACCAACAGAATATAGACGTGGAATGGTGTTCAAGTTATCGGGTATCTTGATGGAGCGTTCACCGTCTTGGCCGTCCGAGCCCACTTGCTATTTTTTCAAAGCACTATGCCGACACACTTTGAAACGATAAATTCAACATGTCGCCATGCATATATATGTATATGGTGAAGTAGTAACAGAAAAAAAGATGACTTCAAAACACTTCGTATTTTCAACGATGCTCCATTTGAAATTTACTAAATCTTTTTCGATAATATTCAGTGTGACAGGATGACATTTTGTACAATAAATATTTAACATTTCATAATTAATCAAGTTAATTTCACAAAATTTTCAGGCATTCAGGATATTTCATTTCGTGTATAATAATATATATAGAATAGAGACAATGAGAATAACAATAGTTTTTGATTATCTATTAAACACAGAATTTTAGATTTCTTGCCTAATTAATATGATTCTCATGCGGTTTTTTGTGTCCCAGAAAATTTTATATAATTTTGTCGCACGTCTAAATGAAAATAATCCAAGATTTTCGTCGTATATATATATATATATAGAAATTGACATGTTATTTTCCGCATTACAAATGTTATTTCATCGGTGAAAATTTCCACATGAAAGCATTGAAGTGGGTTGCCAATAACGTATACAAATATATATTGCAAGTTCACTATCATATTGAATATCAAGTCCACCTTGCAAATCATTATACCTCGTATGTTATTATTGTTTTGCCGCAGGATCGTAATTAGAAGATGTCGAGGGCCCCGCGGGCATACATAGTAGACTAAGTTATATCAAGACGCTTCAAGGGAATACGTCGGTACACCATTTCCGATACCTTCATGAGATAACTTTAACGAGAGAGATCTGATACTAATTAGAAACTGTATCACCTTAGGAAAATGTCTTTTATTGGTAAATTGATTACTACATAGGATATGGATTTTCAACTAACATCAATACCACATTTTTGGCCCTATTGAATTTTTTTCATCATCACTTCTTTGAAAGTTACTTAGTGGTGAAGTAAACTCGAAGGTAGATGAAGCGTACAAAAGATATAAATAGTCATTAGAGAACCGTTATGTACAATTAAGAAAGAATCATTTCCGAGAAAATGTGTGTGTTTAGGAAAAAGGGTTGATTGTTATTGAAAGAGTGGCTGAGTATAAAGATATATGGTGTTGATATTGATCGATACAGGACGGATGACTATTGAAAGAAATTCTCAAGTTTGTTTGGATTAACTACACACTTTCCAAATACTATTGGCAAACTTTGTAGACATGTATTTGTATTGATTTAACCGTTAATGGAGCTAAATTCAAGTACAAGTTATACAGACAACTTCTTCATTTAGCACAATTTTCACTCAGTGTTTTTAATAAAATTTCCTTGCTATAATTTACTGATGTATTAATTTCATGAGTTCATTTGTCTAATCATGCAGTAATTTGACGTTGGGTAAATGCAGATGTTATATTTAATGGTGCATTTTCAACAGGACTGAAAGCACAGCTGATTTTCGTGAAGATGTAAAAAGGAAGTACTATTCGTGCGGAGAATAATGAAACGCCATCACGAATAATGACATCCAATTAGTCGACTGTATTTACAATAATGACAATTCATTTCATGTAGTTGGTGAAGAAAGTGGACAATTTTGACTGGGAGAAAATATACCAAATATTTCTTCCTAACTGCGTTGCATCTCGGAAGAATGATAGTCAATAAAATGTATGTAATTGTTGAAGGACATCCAGAATAAGATACAAAAATACAAAGAGGACATTCGCAATGACGAAGGAGAGTAGGAGATGAATAAAGAGAGAAAAAGGAAGGGAGACGTAAACTCGAAATACATAGTTGGTTTGAAAGTTACTCAAGCTGAATTCGCTTCTTCATCCGGCAAGTTTCGTCACGAGCATTAAAGTTTTAAAGCCGCAGAAGTTTGGCTGATTACCGGTATGCGCGCGATCGTGATGGAAGAGAGCGTGAGGACCAACCTCATTCACGAATCCCTTTCTCTCCTGGTTGTTCACCTTCAATTGGATTTCATGTTTCATCAAATAAAAAAAAAACAAAAAAACAATACGAAACTTTATCAGCAACATGAAAATAGATGAAAAACAATTTTCCAAATACAAAACCGTTTTGTATAATGACATTTTCACTTTTTCATCGTTCCACACTAGTTTTTCTCAATATCATTTCTGTTTTTTTTTTTCTTCATTTCTTATCTTCATCACTTTGAAGATAATAGTTCCAAGAGATGAGATCAATTTACACCTGGTAGTACGTGAGCTTGACAAACCCCCAGAATACTTGAGCTCGTGGTATTCACCAATATAACCTTAGCACGTGTTTGAGCCGGATGCCCTGGAATTTAGTATAATACGCCTTGGCATTTTCTTGCTCATATTGCTTTACTATTGGCTTGAATTTAGGTCGGAAAAAAATTCTGATGGGGATAGAAAGTTGGAGGATGATATCTATCGTCACTAGGGACATTTAACTTCCGAGCATCGTGGCCTCGCTCACACAGTTCCAAACGCCTCCTACATCTTTTCATATTACTCATGGTAAATTTATATCTCAATCGAACCATTTTATTTTCCCTTCAATCATTTACTCAATCGTTTTTCTCCACATGCGCACCAGGGAGAAAAAAAAACCGAAAATTCTCTCATTCATTTATAAGGCTCTTTTTTTTTGTATACATACATGAAGAGTCTCAAACAACGTTCAAGGCATAATACCTTAGGCATTGAAATAGCTGGGTACTCAATGTCAATTGCAATGATTGAATTTTGATTTGGGCAAACTGCGCGCTGTCGCCAACAAAACCGTTATGTTGCATGCACTTCTTCCTTGCTCGCATATTCAAGTGTACTCAGAGTTCCTGAATAATTGATCGTGTCGCCTCACGAGAGACTGCTGCTGCTGCTGACGACGTATCTTAGTGAGTCTCTTGTGTGACGTAAATGTAACATAGCTATTGGTTTGAGAATTTTATAATGTACTCCATTGATTTTTCATGGTACCAATGACAATACCTATATAAACTGTGAATAATTGATAGTTTAAAAGCCTCGCTCACCACCATGTCAATGTGACTTGTTTTTTTGTTCATACCTCTCATTACAAAATTGTTACTTACAGTCGACAATAATTATCCGGCTTTAAAAAAAATTGTTCTATGAAAGAGTTGTTCCATAGATCAGTAGGGATGAACACGCATAATAATCTTTCCTATCATCATCTGTAGGCCTTTGTCGTTAGGGTCGTTGAAGATGGAGTATGGCGTAAAGGCCGGAAGCAAGAGTCCGACATGATTACAGAGATGGGACGCGGATGCTGTGAAAGGGACGACGATCAAGTGCTCTCTTCTATGTCACCGTCTCGCGCGACGACAAGGCATTGACAATAATGATAGAACGAAGTAGAATAGGTGGTGAACGGAGAAGCTCAATAATGATCGATAGTGGTATGTGAACCTCTCTACGATAGAGTGGTCTTTATTCCGTCCACCGGTACTATATTTTAAAATGGATTTGTATTTTACTTTAACATTCACACTAGGCCCGACTCACCTATAAATTATTATAACTTTCAAATTTTTATTACCATTTGTTAATTCCTCTTATAAATTACAGTGTCTTACATTGATAAATGATCAAAACTTCATCGATAGCTGTGTAAAGTAATGGCTCTTGAGTATCAGTGTAATGAACTGATTCAAATTCTATTAGGGCGATGCTTTATATGCGGTTAAAGTGGATGACAGTACAGGAGTAAGTGTTACCATGTGATGAAGAATATGCACACATGATTATCGGATAATACTGCATTCCAATAGACTATCTATTTTACGAGCCACGAGAATTCTAATTAGACAATGGAGTTAGGTTAAATACAACTCTACTACTTGGTCAGACCAAACCGATGTTGAACTACTGACTGAGGAGGATTTCGTTGATGTGAAGTACATTACATACTCACACACATACACATATACACACACATATACCTATATATACTCCTCATACAGCGGGTTACGGTATCTTGTTTGTTGGAGAACTTCAGTCTGATATGAATGGTTAATTGGAAGGGTCCATTAACAAAGGATATCCACGATTGCTAAATAATTGTTATCATGATTTGATAAAGTTTGACAGAAGTTGAATAGGGGTGTTATTAGGAGTGTTATTGAGAAGGTGGTGGGAAAAAGTACGGATTACAAATATCTTTACGGTTATACAACGTGGGGATATGAAGAGAAAGAGGGGAAACTGATGGTGTGTATGTGACCAGCAAACATTGGCAACCAAGTCATGTACGATAGGGGTTCAAAGGATCTTGGGAAGCGAAGGTGGTTAGTGTTTGGACCAGTGTGAGTGTCTCTAAGTTGTAAAATACTAAAATGTTATACAAAGGCAATTCCATGAGGTTGTTACCAATATCGAATCCAATTTGCTGTCAACGCTGTCACATCACTATAAATATTGCTCAAAAAATTAAACTCATCATGAGCTATTCCATGCCCAATAAATGTGCAACAATATTCGCGGGAATATTTTTCGTCGGACAATGAATATTATGACCAAAAAATGAAATAAATGAAATACCGCTACGAATACAAAATGAAATACATATTCCGATGGACAAATCGAATGAATATAGGGTTGAGCATCAATGGTTACAGATTCTCAAATTCCGTCATTGCGGGCAAAACCGCAAAATTTATTTGCCGAATGCCATTCAATTATCGTTCCAATGTGAGAAAAACTCATAAATTCACGAATTTTTTTATCTTTTTTTTCCTGTGGACATTTTTGTGTCTGCTATACAGTGTTGAAAAACTTTGGTACACCACGGTGCGATGGATTTTCATGATGAATTTTTCTCTACCTACATCCAAGCCCTCGGGCATCGGACGCCCAGTTAAGGTTTTTTTTTTCTCCGTCATGAATATGCAATCAAATATATATCTTGTTATATTTGGGTCATTCCATTTTAATTCAGTATAATAATATAGAATGGATGAAGTCTGCAATTGAATTGAAAAGCGCCGAAATAGATGATCAGTTTTTACAGTAATTCTTGTAATAATTGGAAAATGCCAACCAATATTGCAGTTGGTGTGTGTGATTTTGATTGAGCTGTCTTTGTGGTATTGTCGGTGAATGGCTCAATGTGTTAATTGAAATTAATGGTCGAACTATATATTTTCGACGGACTAATGAACGTTAGACGGTACGTACTAATTAGTAGCATGAATGGAGGACAATACGTTATTCGACTCAGCCACGATGTTAAAACGATAAGTTACGGTTGGAAGACCTCGACATTATACGTTTTATTTGAATAGACAGCAATGAATAATGATAATTTACTATCTGAAAATTTCATAGTATTCTTTCGAGTTTTCAGACGTCACAAATCAAATAACATTTACAATTCAATTTATTAATATAAATTAAATTTGATATTATCAATGGCTCGTCTCTTCTGATTTTAATTGATACAATTTCGGATTCCTATCAACTGATATTTATTTTGTGACGTATTAACCATTTATAGGTGAATGTGATTACAATATATATAGATACGCATACAAAGTATTACTTATACATTTTCATTTGAAATGCATAGGTTGTCACGTAAAAGACGCCAGTGTTTACGCTGTCAACCGCAAGATAATGGATTGAGGTCGTAAACAAGCGTGAAGAAAAATAAAAAAATAATAAAAAAAAATTGTGATGGGTAAAGTCGCATCTATTTCCGTATATGGCGGCTTGATAAAAAAACAAAAGAAAACAGTGACGCAAGACTTTATAATCAATTTTAGTTGAGATTAAGTTCATGGAAATCTATATATTCATTATGTCAGTTCTGTAATTCGTCATCAATATTTTTTATGCTTGAGTGAAGGGAAATGTGTCGAAATCAACTAAAATTCAACTGATAAATTAATAAAATAATAATAATAATGCAGCATGAGAGAATATGGAAGAAATTGAGAATGATTAGGAAATTCTTCTTTGTAATATAAAAAAAAATTAATAAAATAGAAAACATCACGAGTTGATGAATGAAAAAGCCATTTCTTCTGGTCCATCTTGAGACTTGCTGATTGCTTCCTGCAATCCCTGGGTTAACTGAAGAAAACGAGGAAAAATTGTTTGGGTTTTTTTATTTTTCACCAAGCGAGTAAACGTGTTGAATTGGTAGACGAAAGGAGTTTCCTATGGTTTGAAAAGAGGTAGTAAAAGAGGGAAATTTGGTTGTGTGTGCGTGTGTTGGTTTGAATGAGATTGCGATGCTTGTGTGTAATATTACCACATTGCTGGTCCAAGCATTTCCCGTGGCAGTAAGTGCGACCATTTAGATGGCCGTGTACAAATTGTGCGAATGCTACAGTAGCTTTATATTAATTAAATTCACTGATCCTTCAAGAACTCTATAGAGAACTAATTGCGTATTTGTTAGATGCTTTAATACGCTTCAATGGGCGTTGAAATTACTTGATGATGAGTCAAAGATTTCTCGTGGAAATATAAATTATTAGTTGAAGAAGATCGAAATATTGAACGAATAATTTTTGTGAGCCATTTAATTATCATGAAAAAAAAAATGGTATAATATTGTTTATGTTCTTGTTTGCTTAACTGTTCCAGGTGAGTTTTCGATTCCTACAATAAAAAGTTCTGCAATTCGAGTTTCTTAGGTATACGTAAGTACATATAACTTTGAGATATTTTACAGTAATTGTTGCTGTAATATTTCAAACCTCTGAAGTAATATTCTGAAGATAGCACTAGTTTACAAAATAAAAAAAAGAAGTTATGTCCTTTCAGTGAATTTTATATTCTTTTGTTTAAGTGCAAGAATGGAACACCAACATATTTATATTTTATTTTTCTCACGTCACAGTTTTAAATTATTGATACATTTTATTTTCATGTTTTTATTAAGCGGGTCTTGAAATTTTCGAGCATAATTATCAGAGGTACTGGGTTTTATCTGGAATTATCCAAGCTATGTTAGGTGACTATTGCTGGTCTGTTGAAAGAGACATAGATCCAAAAAAATCAAAGCATTTTTGATTTTTTCAATATTTTTGTACCATTATTTGTAATAAATAAAAAATGATGAATATTTTAGAAATGTGTCATCTTGAATTTTTTTCATAACTTTTTTCAAACTCGGAGCATCTCAGTCGTTTAGAAAAAAACACTTTTGATTATAAGGACGACAACCCTGTAAATTAGTGCAATTGATTCTTTTTATATTGGTTTTTTTTCTCCTTCTATCTATGACAATTATGATTTGTGAGTGGTATTAAGGTAGCCTCAATAGCAAACTCTACTTTCATCGTCCATCATCGTTGTATAATAACGTTCGATAACGAGAGGTAGCCATTGATTTGCGAATAATAAAATGGAAATAGTTGGATATGGTCACGCTAACACCAATGCTATTACAAACGTCTGATCAATTTTTATTCACTGCTTTCACAATATTTTGCATTGTAGCTCACTAACACATGCTCATTTCAGATACAGGTCATTCGATAAATCGTCACTTAATAGAAGAAGCTAATGTACACATTTTATCTTCATACTCTTCCGTTCAAAATTGTATGCATATTCTTTCATATAGCTATTATATATATACATTCATGCATTATTTCAATGTAGAATAGAAACTATAATATATTCTCAAGCTGATTAACTTTCTATCTATATTCTTGTGAGAGTTGGTAACACTCATATCACAAAAATGTAATCATACCAATACAGCGTACGTGAAATAACGCTTTTTCACGTTGTATTGTCATGTTGAATATTTTGCTCCAACATGTACCTACAACTATTCATCTCATAAACATAAATATATTTAAATATAACTATACATATTTCTCTCATCAGTTCTTAGTGCATTATCAGCCACGATCGTTTGATGGCATAGCATCTGCCTACTTTTAGTAGATGCATCCATAAAATATCCAATTTATATTCTATTTTATGGATGTTAAACTTTTGGCCATATATGCGTAGAGAAAGTTTTGACATTTCTGCATTTTTTATTTCATATAGAACAATAGTTTTCTATGGAAAATGTTTCAGTATAGATAATACAGTCGGGAAAATTCTATTCAACTTTTTGTGCATACTTTACAATTTCATTTTGATATTCTTATATAGTGTCACTTCATACAAATACCAAAAGTACATAGATTTCATTATTTATTTCATTTTATTTAAGTGATGTGATTTCAGTTCATACGTCTTTTTTGATAATTTATTTATTGGACAGATTTATGTACCATTATCCCAGATTATTATTTCTCGTAACCATGGATTAATTCATACATTGATATATATTTATGTTGCCATTATATGGGCGGAATGCGTCATTATACGAATACAGATTAATATTACGGCGAAGGCAAACTATATGGCCATTTCAATGGAATATCACATCGGGTACGTCAGACATGAATTGCGATATGGAAGAGAAGGGAATATCACTTCATTATATATATATATATGGAACACTGGTATATATGCAGATATATATAGACACACATACGAATTTATATAGGTATGATAGTCACAAATGATGAATTCTCATATTTTGTTCACGTACAAAATGTGTGCAGTAGTTTTGTATTCGTTTACCGTTCTCGGGTATTCCAATATTTTTCCTCTGAACTTGCCGAAAATTATTGTTAGTGAAAATTCATACATGAGATAAAAGTCAACTGATGCAGTTTGTTTTTGTGTGTCTATATTGTATTTATTTATTTTTTTCTCTCTATTATGTTCTATTGTAACGACAAAACAAAAATGTACTGTAAAAGCGAGAGAGATAAAAATGCACTTTGATAAATATAGAATTGAAAGTATAAAAATTTGATAGAACCACTATCAATACATTCATTTAATATTTGAATAGTATTCATGTTTTTGATGAATACATCTATAGAATTCGGAAGTGATTATTCAAATTCCATTGTATGGAATATATTTATCACAAAGTTGTATAAAACTGGTACATTTATTAAGAGAAATGTTTCAATTAATTTCGTTTCGCTCGTTAAATAGTAAAAATATAAATTAATTAAACTCGTCAAGGGTATATAACGTGGCGGGTTGTTAACATTTAATTTATAATATGCGGATTGAAGTTTTCGGGGTAGACGTAAACGTGGTTGGAAGACATTGTCAGTTTTAATTAAACGCTGCAGCTGATGTTCTCGCTTGCATCCGTGTGTATGAACGTGAAACGCGTATATAGGTGTATAGGGAGGTAGCAATTTGCGGTAAGTGAACCTATCTTTACTCTTCTATCAATAACGAATGTGATTTATTATTCAAGTTACGTGTAGTCAGGCAAACATTTGTGAAATATACTCTCATGACAGTTTATTTACCAACAATTATCATCAATTAAAATAACTTTCAAATAAATCAAATACATAGAAACAATAAATCTATTTATTCCCTTATTCCATCCAACTATTTATCATATTGACAAAATTTTTAATTTATGTTGCGACCAATTATTGCATTCTCGCGGTGCACGTGCAAGTAATTGGTTGCTCACGAATACCCGCACGTATTACATACATGAATATAATTGTCGCGTTATACTAAATAAATGGTGCAATAAAACGTGACTCGCAGTCGACATAAATTTCCCAAAGATGCATCGCGTAAATATATTGTGATTTAATAGTAATTATATGAAAAGTATCTGTATATTTTCCCGAAGGTATCAATAGTTATTATTATTACATTGACATTTATGGATTAGAAGGAGGAAGAGAAAAAAAAAGAGTGGGACAGAATGATGGGACGAAAATTCGTACATTTGTGAACGATAAATATATTCACCTCTTAACCTATCCATTATTTCAATTACAATACCCGTTAAATTCCTCAAATAAATCTCCAAATTGTTGAATACTCCGTGTCATTGGAAAATTATCATGCATTTAAATGACTGCACCGATTACATTTACATAATACTAAAATTCTCTTTGATATATATCCGTCAAAAAAAATAAGCAAACGAGAAAAAAAATATAATAAAACCTGTTATCTCCTCCACGATATATATTGTACAGAGGAAAAAATTTATTGTGTGACAACATCGCGCTATCGTGACTTCGACAAATCACCCAAGAAAGAGACAAAAAAAGAATAGCACGAATTGTATCTCGCGCATCGTGTGTATTCGTGTTAAATGAATATGCATGAGTTTCTCATTTCGTTGTGTATACTCGCGTGGGCATGACGAAACAGTTGTGTGAATAAAGCCGAAAGCATCGCTTCAACTTCTTGGGAGTAACTTAATCCGAGTCAGCTTGAGCCAGTAGTACAGCACTGACAGGTTGAACTGTCGAGTGCAAAAGTACGGAAGGAAAGTAGAAATGTATATATATGTAAAACTCGACAGGGAAAGAAAATCACTGTCTCGTATATAGTAACTCATTCTCACTTGTATATACATAAATTATATGTGGATATACATATAAATAAACTATATAGCAAGCTGATATGTCTACATGTTATACATTTAGTTCGCCTTTTTACCTATTGCCTTAGTTTGTGTATTGTGCACAAGATATAGCTTCGTAATTCCACGTGAACTTTAAATTTCCCTTTATTCTCTTCTATTGGGTGACAGTTTCAATCTTATCGTCATAGTGCAGAAGTAATTTGTCCTTGAAATAATTTAATATATTTTCATATACCATCCTACTTTTTCGCTATTATTAGAAAAGCATTGATAAAATGCCAAAATTGTTTCAATTGATAAGTCCTTCATAATAAATGTTTTTTATCATTGTTGTATGCTGATGTGGAAAATAATAAAAACTAGTAGTGATTTTGAATTTGCTCATTTATTTAATTTTTTGATTTTTGTTTCTTCACTGTTTTTCATCTCTGCATATTGTCATGGTAATATTTTTCACCTGGAAAAAATACGAATTATTAACATTTGACTGGTGCATTACCCATTTATATTCGGAATAGTGCACATGTTTACGTTTAGTTACAATCCAATTCATGTTTATATTCTGGAATAAAATAAAATAACATGAAAAATTTACGATGCAATATAATAACGCAATTCGTGTTCTATCATAAAAAAATAGATGCAATGTGGTTCGTCTATTCTAGCACACAATTGCACGGATTCTCAATCTTGGTAAATGACATGGCTATGATACCGATTGCGATTTGCCGATCGATGCACACGGTACGCTTACAATATTTACATTCGATAGGTAGACGCATTACGCGCGTGTACCGCATCTATAATCTCTATTCTCTTCTACTTCTATATTATTACAAATTTGACGTGCGGACGCTTTTACAAGCAATAATAAAACCATACGCAGCTCTTCCAAGTCATAGTCTCACTCGTTTCCAGTTACATTTTATATTTCCCCTACGTGAATAGCAACTTACATTTAGTGCATTAAAAAATAAAAGTGATAGTATAATAGAGCATTGTACAGAAGATAAAAAAAAATACTTTTCAGTGTTTCTATTTTTTGGTAATATAAATCTCAGATACATTTCATTTTTTTTTTTTCATTATTAGTATAATATATTTATGTTCGAGCTTTTAATTTATTTTATCGTTATTACAGAATGTGATAATGCATAGTTCATTTGTTCTTGGCAATAACGATTTTTCGATAGAGGGAATATTTTTTGCAAGCGTATAAAATTCATACTGATCTTGTGGATAATTATCAAATGATACAGAATATCCTGTAGGAAACATTAGGCAACAATGTTTACCAATGATTGGATGAGAATCACGTGGTAAACCGTGTTCTAATCATTTGACTATTAGCAACGTACCCAATTAACATTGAAAATGAAATGGCACACCCGAAAATTGGTAGAATGAAATGAAGGTTTAACCTACAATTATCGTATTGAATTCATTCGAGAGTATAAAACCGATTCGATTGGGTCGCTCAATATGAAAAAGGATGAAAACGAAAATTCGAATAACCAAAATAAAAAAAAATATATATATAAAGTGAAGCGAATAATGGGTGGAAATAACGCTGGACAGAGTAATACCAAATTGGTTTGGTGGGAGATCGAACATGAACTATGTAGTCTTTTCATCAGTGAATCAACCAGTTTTAGTTTATTTTTTTTATTTGTTTGCTTATTTATCATTTTTTTTTTTTTTTTTTTTTCAAATAGCTATCAAGCGTGATGTTGATGGTCATCAAAGCCTATCAAAATCACACAGACGCATTATTCCCTGTATTCATGCAATAAAAGCTCCGTACATAAAAACAAATAAAAACGGTGTTTGTTGAATAAATAAAATTTTGATGTGTGATAAATACATTTTGAAACAATGTTTTACAATATTGCAGAGTGTTTGGTATTCAATAATAATTCAAAATTATTGCGGTGCGATGTGAGAGTTGTGTTTTTTTCTTAATTTTTCACTACTTTATACATTGGATTATCCTCGTTGTTGAATCCACATTGTGATGAAAAAAAAGAAGAAAACTACACATGTGCAAAAAGTTGAATAAAAAAAAAAATAATAATTTTTTGACAATTTTCCTAATCCGAATGTCATCACGGAATATTGTGGAATATTGTCATTCGACGGTTTTTTCTTCTTTTTTTATTTTTTGTGTATATCATCATATAAAGAGGGGAAATGGGTTCTCGTCTCATTCAAAGCCCTTCCTGTATCTCCCTCGCCACACGCATATAAACCGATGAGACACTGGGACGCTATTGCTATATATATATATACACTGGTGGGAAGATGTTTTCTCTGATCCTATCAAAAAATTGCCTTTGAAACTGGCGTCCAAAAGTCTGCAACACTTTTCCACAATATATTTTTTTATACCATCCCTGTATATATACATTCCAATTTCCGGCAGTTTTTCCTCTCTTTTTCTTTTCTTTAAACAAGAAACTGTCAGATTCTTCAATCGTGGTTTGTGCTCGGGTCATCGCGTAAGTATGAGATGAATGCGTAAAAAAAAAAAAAAAAAGAAAACAAACAAATCGTGATACTCACATATATATTCATTCTAGTTGTAGTCACGGTTTATCAGAAGATATAGCTGCGCAAAGTTGATCCGTGTATGATCATAAATTCAAACTTTGTCGTTTGCAAAATCATCGATGATAGAAATGAAGTTTATCCAACCTATATCGATTATGTGAAAAAAAAGGAAAAATAAAATATGCCATCTGGCTATATCAAAATGGACATATGGTATACATTTTTATGAAGTAATAAATCAGAATTCGGTGAATTTGCATTGTTTTTCTTTACGTTTGACAATTGTACGTGATAAAGTTACTGAAGCGGGTGAACCCTTATTGTTATAAAACATCTATAAAGGTATACGGCAGATAAATTGTCGTGGGGGCCGTCATGCGCAATACCTAACAAATTCGTTGTGTTTCATAAAAGAAAAGGAAACGAAGAAAAGCACTAAGCAACCCTGACAATTGTCGTAATCGCGCTGAGAGTGAATGAGCAACGGTATAAGGAGTTGGTCGATAAATCCAAACCGAAGACGGGAGGGGGGGCACAGGCAATGAGGAATTTTAGTAACGTACATTGAACCAAGTGAAATTATTTCTTGGGTATATTTTTGTTGCTGGCATAGATGCGAAAAGTTTCGTGCCAAGCACCGATGTGAAAGCTATATCTGACATACCGCCAATGTTCCACTGTAATTATACACGACGCCATTTTATGAGTATGACCACCTCCATAAAACGGCAATTGCTGAACAGCAAAAAAATAAAAAATAATAATAAAATAAAAACAATAAGAATTGAATTGATATCGAAATATATTTCGACCGAAGTCAAATAAAAAAAAAATGATAAATTTCTCAATTTCGTGTGATTGCCATTGATTACTCTTTTTTCTTCTGATTATGATTAGACTCATATATTTTTATTTTTCACCAAAACAGGTTCACTGTGTCGATATCGAATATTGTGATGTTAAGATGTTACACTTGAGAAAGCGTCACGTGTGGTGTATGTATCTTATATTGTCTACAGTACTTGCCACCTCAATCCAATATCTACGTCTTCATCCTCGCACCGAGACATTCTTATGACAACTACGCAAGATATTGTAGGGATTCGTGATGATATTTGTTATCTCATGCTTCACAGTCTTGCGGAAGTCGTCTTGTATTTTCTCTCACAATTTTTTTCCAAAAAGTTGTTTCCATCCGTGTATAATAAAAAATAGAATACGATGACAACATCGATATATGGTTCTATGATGAAAAATTTTATTCTCGATTTCCATTTCACTTTCCACTATTTTGAAAAAAATGATGGAATAATAGTAAATATCACTTTTTCGATTGAAATATTGCAGACGTCACATGAATATTGGAATTTTTTTCTCGTTAATCCGCCATTGATTGAGCTATGAGCACTCAACTGTATTCTCGCTTCGAATTTGAATAACTGAAAAAATATATAGAATAAATTAAAAACCGTGCGAAATCTGGAAAAAATATAAAAATTCGGAAAAGATAGAAAAAATTTCAATATACGGACGCCGCAATAGAACGCTACCAATGATGGGTCAAACAATATTGTTTAACGTTATTACATTATAGCTGTGTATGTAATACATTGTAGTTGTATATGTAATGTATAAAGAAAAAATTGTCGGTTGGCTCACAGATTTTTCGTAAATTCACAAAATCCTGTTACCACAATTAATTTATTCCGGGTTCACATTTGATTTTATAAATGCTTGCCCATTATTAATATGAATTCAATTCTAAGGGGCAAATAAAAAGCTCCGTTATTTTTATTTAAATTCGGATTTAGTGAGAATGGTAATAGTATTATTTGGGAATTATCAGAAAGAGACCGCACAGAGTTGGAAACTTTTTTCAAATATTTTATAACAAAAATGTAACTGTGAAATATGTGGTTCCGATTTACTTCCATGTTCACCCTGAAAAAATTCCAATATTCATGTATGTGCAATATTTTATTCCGACAATTGATATTCAGTTTATTTTACTATTCTTTTTTGGAATAATATATTTTGCATAAAATTGAAATTATTCCTCGTGTGCTTCGAGGTTGAGCAAAAAATGTATTTAATGACACACCGCTTTGGTTGACAATTAAATAATCAATATAGATTTAGTTGAAGCACATCTCGAGTTTATTTAGTGTATAATGTATTTCGCGGACTTCATTATTTCAGAAAAGTGCATATCATCTACCAATACTCGCAATGTGGGGATTTTTTTTCACTCTATCCTAATTCTTTTACATCTCGCAATTTTCTTCTGAGCCATGAATTTACGGATGCCGCACGTCGCGACTAATCCACCGGAGACGCATAGTCTCTACACTCAAGTAAATCACGTTTCCTTTTCACACAACGACGAAAGTATAATTCGGTTCGAACTATTTCGAATGAGATGAGCGTCGGTGATTCCAAGAGCCTTGCAATGAAAATAAATCTGTCGTGTTTTATAATGAACGATTGCTCTGACAATAATAAGTATTATAAATTAGTTTTCTGTGTTCTTTAAAAATTTTCTCTTTTATTTCCCGCTATATACTACATAATTATATTTTGCACTTTACATTAGCCAAACAACCCGTAATTATTGTTGCGATGCTCGTTAAAATATCCTTCAACCGTGAAATCATGATTGATATAATATATAAATGTCCCTTCAGCAAATGCGACCGTCACGCAAATTTCTCTTTTTCCTCATCTCCTATTTTTATTATTTTTTTTTTTCCCTCTGTTTTTCCTCTATTTTATTTTTATTTTTTATTCTTTATTCCTCTATATATTTCAAGACCGCGGATGGAAACCTCTTTCGTACCGCTCAAGAGTAATTGACTCACGCCTTAGGCGCCATGAAATATCTCAAGGAAAATAAAGTGAGATAGGACATGCTTTTTTTTGGTGAGAACGTTCTATGTGCGCTTTTCCTCTGCGCGCTTCGCTACCTTCATTAGGAGAAACTTGAAAAGTAAAAGAAACTGTAGAGAACAAGAAAATAAAAATGAGACAAAAAAAACAATGAAAATTTTTCCGATATATACGTATTGTAAATTTGCCACAACACTAATTGAATTCATTATAGAATTTTCGTTAATTTATGTAATATAAATGAAATCACCCAATACTATAACCTCAGTGAAACATAGACACATTCAAAGTTGATATCCAATATTATCAATTTGTCTATAATCAATAATACAATTTTATTAATAAAAATAAATTAGTTCACTCACTAGCTGATTCGTTCACTTTTGCACATTGGTATAACACATTATTTCACTTTCCCTTTGAATATAGAAATATTGTTAATGAATTTACTAAGTAGGGCTTCTAGTGGAACTGAAAGTATCAGTATATTATACATATTAGTTCATGATACTAACAGTGATGGTGAGTCTAAAGGAGGAATTAATACAGTACTTTTATACGGACGTAATACCGCTTGAGCTATTTGCTCTTGTGGATACAAAAGTCCGATGTAAAACACAGACCACATGGCAAAGTCGATTGTCGTAGAGTGGTTTAGTGAGATAGGCGAGATTGTTGGTTGAACGAGATGGGAAGGTATTAAAGCTTTTGATCATGCAGCATATAACTTTTGTGGAACTGAGCCACTGCAAGCATAACGCAGTTTCAATGTATATAAGTCAAACTTCATTGGGCAAGTTGTGATCAACCAACTTGAGACGTTTTGCACATTTTCTGTTTATTAGATGACGTTACGTCTATACGCTCGATTATTTTGTTGAATCAATCTCCTGAGTCGATAATGACGTTGAAGCATTATCGATAAAAAGTTTATATAATTGGATAATAAATGTGATTGGAAAGATGAAATAGTAGAAAAATGTGTGAATCAACAAAAGACTGTTGGAGATTATGCCGTTTGGCGGTTGTGTAGAGGCTGTACATTTGAATTTTCTTCAGTCCAAGTTTAGTTCAAATAGTTTATAGTGTTAGGGGAATCGCGGTAGTAGTGGTGAATGCCACAATACTCGCGTATTTAGGGCACCTCGTCTAACTCCTTAGCGGAGCACTGTTGAAGTCCATTTGTGAGAAAACTTCTGCAACCAGACAAACTACAAATTACCGGGGGCCTCAAGGACATTCATCTTTTGTTTCGTCAACAAGCAAAACTTGAATTTACAATGAAAAAGCTAAATTTGGTATGATATAATTTTCAATATATTTAATTTTACCACTATACACGTTTGCAACGAGTTCAAGCAACTTTCATTTTACATCTATAACGAGATAATTCATGTCGATGCATATGAAAATGATACTGTTGACATATATCTTAGTAACTCTTCATTATATATATATGCATATTTGTCAAAAATATTTTTTATTTTTCATTTGACAATGATCGCAACGACGAAAAACAAAAATCTTTTTAAGCTGGTACCATTGACATAATATTTCTTTTTCTTTTGCCATGTTTCATAAGTCTCAGGAGATACTGAAAAATTGAATTCTCAAAAATATTTTTGGCATATAGCGTACGATGAGCTCAATACGGTAGTTCGTCACGTGCGACAGTGTCACATCATTTATATTGAATGTGTACGTGTGTCTCATGAGACGGAATACATGTGCATATATTCACGAAATAGTCATATATACGTGTTCAGTTATGAACACAGTAAACATGTGTGTATTTGTGTTTAACTTGATGTGCTGCATAATAAAATTGAACAAGAGTCGCCGACAACATAGTAGAAAAATAATATTGCTTGTACCACATGTCCAATTGTCAAGTTTCGTGAGTCAAAAATATTGCTACGAGTATGTTTGTCTACCGGTAATAATATCTTATTGGTATATATGATAAAAATATTTTTAGATAGTCCTTGGTTGTGGCAAATAATTGAATAAATTAACTGAAAATATTATTATATGTAAAGAAATGTAAAATCTATTTGAGTTGTAATATATCATTTGGCATTCATATAATGATATTAATACTAGTCACCCGATATCATTAACCCATTGATAATCTAAATTGGCTCCTAAATACCCTGAATCAATAAATTAATTCATGCAAAACACATCTATATGGACGTTACGATGAATAGCTATTCGCCGGTCACTTGGCATCAAATATCCTGTACGCAATATACATGAGATATCTAGTGACAATATTGATAACAGTATTCCTGAATCAATTCATAATTATAATTAAATGTGGCATAACTGTTTGTATTTATTTAGTTGAAACGATCTATCGCATTGTGCTGAAAGAAAAATAGTTTGCGAAAACTAATGGACTTTGTATTGTACATTGTGTATTATCTATACATGTATCACTTTTAATGGATGTTGAATGTGTAAACATTTATTATTGGAAACTTATTTGGATACAGTTGGCCTGGTACATTGATATGTTCATTCTTGTATAAATTGTTTGTGCACTCAATCAATCTATAGTATGTAGTGTGAATACGTGAATGAGGACGATGAACATTGGGTGGATTATATTATCACTGTAAACAAATATAATACATGAAAGTAAAATTCTAGAAGAATATTTATCCTCTTTGCATTAATTAGTTTAATTAGTAGTCTTTTGAAAAAGAAAAATGGTAAAATAGTGGTTGATGTTGGATTATAATTCACAGCAAAAGTGTGTTTTTGTTGATAAGGAAAATCGTATTTCTTAAACGAGGTCCGGGGTGCACATGATCACCGTTAAATTATATGGTAATAATTCACCGTCGTCTAATTACGAAGATTAAAAGGCTCCATCAGCTTTTCCGGGCTAAATTCGTTGAGCAAAAGCTTGTGGGTCAAAAAGGGGTTGAGATCAACCAATTTCCGTGCAAATGCATTATCCTGGAATATTTACACACATTTTTCAAAACTAAAAGAATTTTAATGGATATAATTCTAATCATAAATCATATTTTCATTATTTTAACCAAAATATAATTCAATTTATTTTCATCGTTGTGGTTATAAACAGTCTCATCTTTGCATTAAATCACTGAGTTAACCAGCAACTTGCCGTGAAATTGGTGACAAGCCGGTTGTTCACGATTGGATGCGTCTCATAACTGCAATAATGTCACCAATCATTTATGATACTTCATCTTGATGATACTAAAAATAATTGCTTCTTACAGCGAATATCACTTCCAGGTCAGGAGATCAGTGAGATCAATATGAGCTGGAGATGAAATTAGCAATAACTCATGAGTAAAATATAACGGCAATAAATATATACAGTTCTCAAACCAACAAAATTGTTATTTATAACATTGAAATTTAATTAATTCTGCAACACTTCCATGTTACATGTCATTTATTGTTGTCATTTATATTTAAAGCCGAAACTACGAAACTATCCATATAAAATATAACACTACATTTTGGAATATCACAAACTCCAAATATATTTCTGATTTTAAATAATCGAAAAGTAAAAAAACCTGAATGTACTACATGTTCTTTTCAACATTTTTTCAATATTAAAGAGTCCATTTCATGTTTATTCCATTTTGTTTTTATGTCCTCGTCTATTTCTTGTATTACTTTTTACTCTGTAGAAATGTAAGTACTTCAATATCGGGAGTCGAAAGCTAAAATTTTGCACTTTTCTAAAGTCAGTCACAGTGTTCAAAACGTACATTTAGCAACAATAAAAATATGTATTTGGTGAATTCATTTTTAACGAGTCGTTATATGTATATATATTATGTGCAGTATTTACATACTCTAAGTGCATATATATTTATAACTGAATAGATTGTGACCCACAAGGGATTTTACTTTTTCGAGTCACCGAAATTCTATGGACTATACTTACTGCAAACTACATTGTGTTAGCAGTAAGCATATACATATGTATACAGTTATTGCGAGGGTAAATGTGGCCAGAGTGAATGCTTTACAATATGTTTCCGCTCCACTTTATCTTGGAACGTGCATCTAAATTATCTCGCTAAACTTGTGGAAAATCGATTGTACACAAATTGAGACTGGACTATAGCTTTTCTATCTCCGAGTGTATCTTAATTGAGAATTGTATTTGGCATTACTCTTTTCTTCTTTACCATTTTATTATTTTCGTATCGTTTTTATTTATTTTTTATCTCCCCATCACGTAAACTCACTAAACTGCTCGTCGGTACATATGAATACAGTAAGTAGACCCAAGTTGAATAAAGTACTTCAAGTTTTAGCTATGGATTATTGTGTCGGCTGAAAATCCATTTTATCCTCTCTCGTCCAGGCAGAAAAAAAAATTATACTGTGAATAAATTATATTTAAACTCTACGTAATACACAAATTAAATTATTATTCCATTCATTACTGCACTAAAATAACGTTATAGAATTCATATGATTAATTTTTTATTCAAAAACTCATCAAATATATTTTGATAAACTCAAAGTATGTTATCATATACGAGCACATGATAACAAAGTATTAAATGTTATTGAATACATATAACTATACATATCAGAGAGTGAAGCGAGTGCGAAGAATAAAAAAAATATATTTGTTTAAAGATACATATATATATATATAGGATGCTGCTGAATGATATAGTGGAGCTTGAGATATTCTCGAAGAGAATAGACCGCACGATTAGAAATCTGCACAGGCATCAGACAGCCGACAGGTGCTATGAATGACGTCACGTAAACCGCACTAAACGCTATGAGGCGTCTCGCTCACTCTTGCCCTCTCATGCTTTCTACCCACGCTTCCACTCGTACCCATTATACTGTGCGCATGCAAAGCACCTGGATTTATCCATGCGATTAGCAACGAATGTCCAAGTGGATTCCCTCATATCATGGATAATTCACTTTACCTATAATATACCATTATATATACGTGGCTACATTTATCATCAATTGATTTTTCAATTAATATATTTTTATATATTATATCTAACATAATAATAATATTTCGCCAATAAATAAAACAATTTAAAATAGAATTGCTAATATTCGTTGCAATGTCTTTGAGTAGAAACGTGAACAGGCTCCACTAAATATCAATTTTCCAACTGAATCTATTATATATTTTTGTTTATCATAATATATATGATATGATTTTTTTATATATTTCTTTTTTTGTTCTTTCGTATCTGGTACAATGACAAATGGCCCAACACGTCCAGTATATATAGCTTCAATATAGTTTGGCAACACAAGGTTAAAATTAAGTGGCCAACTGTGTATAATATTCTGCGACCCCGTCGAGACCTCGCGTGCAAAAGCCATAACTGAACTCGCAAATATTCCCAGAGAAAGTATAATGGACGACACAACCCCTTCTACGAATACATACATATAGATGCATATATGTCATGCACTTTGTATAGGATATTGTGTGCCCATTCCCATCACAATCCTCAGATTCTGACCCCTTTATATATATACACACACATATGAACGTGAAAATACTCCCGTTGAAATTTACATAGCCATTGCAAAATGGGTATAACGTTTATGAAGGCGCGCAAACACATTTGAATTTGACAAGATATTCCACTTATCGCTATCCACCTCAAGCATATTTCTTATAAGACCCCATACATTGCGACAATATATATTGCATATTTAAATTTGTATGAAATAGATATTTTTAACTGCATCAGTGTGTTAACACTTCGGCAATTGTTGTGTACATCAAAAACATAAGCGTTCATGCTTTGTCACGCGACCATCAGATCTATATATATATATGATTATGTATGGCTGATGCGTTTTTTTTTTATTGCCAATATATAGAGAAAGATATTAATATTTAATGAGAAATAGCTGGTCATTCGTGATAAATATATACGTGATGTATGATAAAATTACTCATTGGATTTTTTAGATGAAATCGAACATATACGTATTTATATATCGATATATAATATATTTGTATGCTGATATGGTTGTATAAACCGGCGAATCGTTTCGTATTTTTACATTTTAATACATACGTGATTGTTAAATATACATAAATATATGTATCTATCTTATTTTATATAGTAGAATCAAGTTTGCGTGTGACTGGGAACTATGGCTCGAGTACAATTTTGTGATTTAAATCTATATCAGAATACATTCGAGTGCTTTCTCACGTCTGACATATAATAGCCTCTCCGTCATGATATATCATTCGAGGAGGGCATTTTATCAACAGATCTATTTTGAATAATTTCTACTGAAGTTTCCTAAATAATGATGTATGCATACAAATATATGCTTAATTTATTATTCTCTAACTGTGAGTGGAAATAATGATATGAATATTGGTCTGTTAAATTTAATGATACGTTCAATATTTATTGTAGATTTGTTTTTGATATAATTTTATTTTTATATTTTTTTGGATAAAATCAAAACTACTGGATATGGGAAAATTAATGGGACAATTTATTAATAATATTGGAAATATTTTGAGGCAATAATTGACTTTATTTGTGTATTAATTATTACTTTTGATGTATCCAATATAGAAATATAATTTAGAATATGTATTACGTGGGGAAGTAGGAAAGTGACAACTATAGCAGTGAATTTTTTACGTTACAGTACATTTAAACAAATTAATATTCATATGCAATCCTGTATTTTCGTTTTCTTTAATTAAAAGACATAGGACAATTGGGCATAATGATTTTTAGAATATAATGGTATATAATTCTATTGTATAATGGAATATTATTTTTGTCGTTTAACATTTGAATACAAAAAGACGAAGAAACCGAAAGGAGGAGGGGAAAAAATGGCAAAAAAAATATTTCTAATATATATTTTGAAATTAGATTGCTATCTGATGTGAATGAAAAGTATTGTGTTGTCGAGTCACAGTAATTTATTTTTATTTCCGACATTTACATTGATATCTCAATTATATTTGTGGGTTATATTAAGACAACAATTAACTAACATGTAATAGTTGTACAATATAAACCAAAATTGTTATTATATCATTTCCATCTATTTTCATTCCTCCCCTTCGAACTCACTCAATTCCGTTTTCATGATTTTTATATAATCTATTTCCTGTTTTAAGTATAGCTCGTGGCCACGAACTGGCACAGTTCATGCGCGGCCGACGTTCGGTTAACCTCAGGCACTTAACCGCGAGGTCGCGCGCGATTTGATCGTCAGATCGGCTCGCGGCCAGCGACCAAATTAGAAAGCTGGATAATTGCTATGCCGTTTGCACGCCAACCCCAGTAACTAGTCAAAATGGCTCGGTATATATATATATATATATATATATATATATATTGATATCAACGAAACATTTGCATTCATTTTTTATTTACTCCTTTGCCGTTTGTTCTTCATTTCACGCACGCGATTGCTTGCCCTGTATTGTCGCCGATGCTCCTGTTCTTTTCTTTCCGCATTCTGACCTATTTTCCAATAAGGCAAAACTATTTTCGCATCAAACAGTCGTAGATAAATGGGGGGAAAAAAAAGAAATGCATCAAAAACTCTTGAACATCTGCGAACTACAAGTAAATATTTGCATTAATTGATTGTGATCATAATTAAATACATATATAATTGCTAATTATTCTGCGTAAGAGAAGATAGAAAATGAAAAGCTTTTATAATGAATATACTCTATGCAATTCTAAAAGTCAATTTATTTTTATATTTTTTGTATTTTAGTGATGCTATTTGTAGATAGTTTTTGTCAACTTGTTATGTGGCAATTCGAAAGAAAAAACAAAATATAAAATTGAATAAGCAAAATGTTTGCTTGATCGTTTCACATTTGTATATATATATGTATATATATAGTTTGATTGAAAAGAGAGTGGCAATAGTAATGTGCAAAACTTCGTTAAAAGCGTGCCACATTGGATCTCACCTGTCAGCCCGACATTTGGTAAATTTGCCTCATTCCCCCGCCGTCACTTTCCATTCATGATGGACGTGTAGGTATTGACTTGAGGATATTCACCATGCATACTCTCGTTATTGCGACGTGGGCACGTTCAAAAAACCAAAAAAAAAAAAAAACATGTACAATATAGGTGTGTATACGTGTACATATATATAACTTACAAGTCACATTGATATATGTACATATGAAAATATATCGTGCAAACGTTGTGTGAGATGAAATGACAAAAATACATATATAATACATGAATATGCGAGTCAGAAACATATTCTATAGATTAAAACGGCGGAAATGATGTCAATCCAATCGGTCATTTGACACAGCATTTTTTCGAATATAACAATTGCGCTAAAATAATTGTTACATGAAAAAATTGGTACATTCACCTGATTTTGACATTCATTGTGAAATAATAATAATAAATATACTGACATATATATACTATGTATGAATGTTAAGCCGTTCAAATAATTCAACGCAAAATATATTTTATAGTTCATTTTGCTATTTAATTATTTAATCATTTACTTTTTATTTGCAGAACAATTTAATTCACTTTAGCCTTCATAATCGCACGATGCTAACTTAAAATAATAAATTATGGATCGCTTCTATATTCTGTCTCCTTTTTACATGCATAGTTATTAAATACACATGAGTGGTGATAACAACATTATAAAGCATGCAAACTAACCAGAGTAGTATAGTTACTGTCAGTTCACTTTATTCTCTACCCAGCTATTGGCGATTCTGCAATTAATTATCGACTGACCGGAAAATCGTTGACCCGAATGTGTATATCCACCTGCCATATTACATACATTTATGTTTAATGGTATAGCAATAAGCAGTATATAAAGTGTACAAAGCTGTTTAGTTATGGGTGAACACGACGAAAGTGTGGAAAAAGGTAAAAATGTTAACTGACTATCGCAGTTGATGATGGCAACTTCGACACAGGGAGATCACAAGTGTACTCTCGTTACCATTATACAGCTCATTTTACTCTCCTATCTATTGCTAAACCCTCATATGTCCGTTATCTCTCTCTGCCTATCTAGAGAAGGTTCTTGACATGCGTGTAAATATCCGGAATGAATCGTTCGATTATTATTCGCGTTGTGCACAATTTGAAGCCTCATTCGTGCATCCGGTCTTGTAATGTTAATCGGTGCTTACGATATGTGCAATTCATGTGGATAACATTAAGAATGTGTTTCGTATTATTTATAGACGCACATGGGTATATATATATATATATACATATACCCATATTTATATTTATTGATTAATGAATTACGTTTTTGTGACATCTTATTTTGATGTTATACGTATACTAAAACATATACTGTATATTGCCATGAGAGTTTCATAGATTTATATGTTTAAATATCGTGAGACATAAACGTGATTTGTTTTTGTGTGAATTTATTTAAATACGTCACGTTTTCTCACGTCAATTTATTCGATTGGAAGTTATTGCTTTTATAATTCACTGCCATAACTCGATTTGTTTCAACTGTTCATTGTCACTTGGCTTTGCAATGATTCGATTTATCGCTTTCGAGTTTCCCATGAATACGGCGCAGAGAAACTGTTTTTTTTACTCCCGCTGATTTCTTTTTTCTTCCATCCATTTCCTATTTTCTTCATTCATTTTATTACTATTTTCTTTTAATTGACTATAATAGGTGTGACTAACTCACAAATAACTTGAAATGGCATCACTTTAAATGCCCCTTTCGCCACTTGAATTTACTCAAGTTAGAACTTTGTTCAGTGATAGATACCTACAGAGTTATAATTTTACTCATGAAATTGTTTTCATTAGCGGAAGGAATATTATTTGTCTGTAATAGTTGAAACGAAATTAATATGTATTTAAATATTCCAACGGAAAGTAATTTTATAATTTATATTTAGTTTTCTTGTTTATGTTGAAATTGAAATGAAAATTCAATAACTTTAATAATTTTATGCTATCGCAGTATGTAATACAGCAACGAAGATAAATCCACGATCTCGAGACAGATGTCGTAATATTTTCTATGTGTGTGTGATATGTACGAGAAAGACTAATCTCCACGGATTCACTCTGGGCTCCTCGACGCGCCCTTACGAATCGATATCATCCGTCTTCGTTTGACTGTTCTTTCGACAAAGTTTCGAAAAAAAGAATGAAAAAATATACATATAGATGTAAAAAAAAATTGAAAAATTGATAAGTAAAGATGAGAAAAAGTGAAAGGAGATATATCTCGTAACACACTACATATAATAAATTATAAGCCCATATTGTATACAATATCTTATCATATTCATTAAATGAAAATGCCACATCAATTTCAATTTATACAATTCAAAAACATTCTTTTAAATTCAAAGAATTGGATAAGAAAGCAAATCTCATATTGATCCATTTATAAAATTGTGTTGAATTAAATTTTAGAATGAAATGTTTAATTCATTTACTCATCATAGCTAATGAGGAGTATAAAAATTTTTTTTTTCTTTCTCTTCTTTATTCTCTGTGGTGTTACATTTTGCGGTCAGTCCATTGTCCAGTATATGATGATCGCGTGAGTTTGAATTTTCATGTCACGTTTATAAGTGCACCGATTCGTTCGTTTTAAAATGTTGCACACGCAATATACGTGGATGTTTCGCTAGTTGCCAACTCACCATGTACGTATAGTTTTACAATATAATAGAGTGCACACCGTGGCACGGACACACATAGTGTATAGCATATTTGAGAGGAAAACACGCTAGCTTGTCTGGAAAGTCGTTCAGCGAATAGAGAAAAAAAAATTAATAAACAAAAATAAAATAATATGAAAAATTCAATGAGCAGAAAGTATACATGTAATCAATATGCAAGGCTTATACACGTTCAGAATGATGGGCACGAATTTTCCAAATTACTGCTCATATATTTCAGTTGAAAATATTGATTAAATTGTAAAGTGGCTATTCAATAATCACCAATCGCATGCAAAAAATTACCGAATGTATTTGTGTACTTCACAATAAATTTAATAATATTAATAATTTTTTTTGTATGCATTCGATAATTATTTTATGTTCTTTCATATTTTACCTCTCAAAATTATCACTATTATTTACTAAATTTAAATTGTTGGATGTTCCCACACACACACGTAAAGTATATTGCAATTATTATCATCCAACTGTAGTTCTATCACTTCATTAATATTGTTTACAAATTATTCATTACATGATCATTTCATTCGGATAATTAAATTGAACATTGTATTTTATTGAAATATTTCGTATTTATATTTTTATTAAATAAAAAATGGTTAAAATATTATTTACATATATCTACATATTTGTATACAATGATTATAATTATAAGCTGTCGAATTGAATATTCTGCTCGCTCTTGAATGCACTTGCACATGGACACAAATAGTTTAACTGAATACGCGACATAGAAGTAAATAATTCTGATAGTAATCACGGTGTACATAATGCATAGTCGCTACCACCGAGATTACCATATGCATATTTAATATCAAGGAATAATTAATCGATTCGTATAGCCAGTATATTACCATGTGACACAATAACAAAATGTACGTATATATATATATATATATATATATATATATATCTTCATTTATATACATATTATATAGTTGACCACCGCACACACTTCAAATCGTGTCAGTTAATCATGCCAATTACATCAATACATTCTATTTTTATAAATTTATATACTTATATGCAATATGAAGTGCTAACGTAAATAGTCCATTAAAATGAAATATTTTATTTTGAGTATTAATACTTTATTATGTATTATTGATATTACTATTTATGTTTTCATATAATCGCATTATATTGGAACAATAAATTAGTAATATGGTGGCTGCCTTAATGCATTGAAAATTTTAAGCAGCTTTCGAATATTATTTCACCACTAATTAGATACACCGAATATATGTTTATTTGATTCGCCATATGACGGATTATGTACAATTTCATATTTGTAGAATATTACATTACTAATACATTATTTCTATCCAGTGAAATTTAAATAAATTAAATTGTTACATCATTTGAATGGTATTTTATTGATGTTGTGAAATAAGAGCGATTTCAACGATAATATTCTAAATGTACTTTGTCACCGTATTTCGATTTTTTTTCGCATCTTTGTCATTGAAAATAGGATTAATTTGATTAAATAGTCGAATTGAAGGGACTATCGGTACTGAAGAAGTCGAATAGTAGAAAAGCAAGAATAGACAGAGAGACCAGAAAGAGAGCTATTGAATTCTTTGTAAAATTCAACTGAAATTCAATAGAGAAAAACGATCTATCTGTGATCAATGGGAATACCAGCACTTCTATTTTCTACTTTCGTATCGCGCGTTTGATTTAAACACAAAGATCGTCGTACAACTATCGAATTCTTTCTGTCAAAAGAAAAACAAAAAAAGTAATAAAAATAAATAAATAATGAGTAAAATACAATAGAATAAAATCGAATAGGAATAAAAAAGATAACAAGTGAATGGCACTAAAAGTTTTAAAGACTTTGAAACATTGCGCAAATAAAAGATAAATCTGGAAAGTAGAGTATGAAAACAGTCCAATTGAGCTACGACATGGATGAAAGAGAAAAAAAATGGTAGATATCAATGTTTAGATTCAATAGAAATGCAAATTTAACATTCAAATACGGATTGGAATTTTAAACAATGTATGTATGCTACGATGAAATCGAATGTATATGCATGTGTGTACATAAATATATATATATATATATGTATCGATACAATGCGATCACCGACACGTGCTTTAGTTGCATTGGATATTTGGAATTCTTGCACGACACCATTCAGAGAACAAGGGAAAGTGGAACAGTAAAAGAGGAATCATGACCAATGGTATTATTTCCCAATAGGATATCTATATATAAATATATCTAAATAAAGAAGAAAAATGCTTGTGTTTTGTATACCTACAACAACATTCTACCTATAAAAAAAAAAAAATAAAAGCATTTCAGTTTTTTTCCAATCTATAAAAGATTCCATTGTATTGAGCGACAATAAACCTATACCAATACGCATATAGTAAAAAACATTGACTGACTTTTGGAAAATTTATTCGTAAATACTGCGTGAATGTATATCTAATGCTGTTTCACTGAGAAAAATTTTAAAGTCAAATTCAATTAGAGTTACCGAGTGCAAAATGCGCGGACGCTGAATTGAAATACGATTTGAAACTCAGCTGAATACGATTACATATGATAAAAACTACATTGTAAAAAGATATAATAGATATTAAAACTTGAGTGAAACATATTAATTGATAAATTAAAATTAATTATTTGACAAATGTCTTATCGACTGATATTAACAATTCATTGTACAGCAGCGGTAACAAATATACAAATATGTCAAAGCCATAAATCATTTTTCCTTTTTTCCGTTGGTTGAATATCTGAATTCACGAATAAATTGATCGTCAGCGGTGGTGATGGTGGCGGTGGCGTTTGCAGTTGGTTGTTTATTCTCGAAATTAAATTGAATTGGCCCATAACTTGCCGGTCTATTAGCTCGGGGGACCGAGGCTAGTTTGCTCATAAATCTCTGGAGTATCGGACAGGGTGGTCGGCGTTGGATGGCGCCGCGGCAAACCGGCATGAGCATATAGAGAATACACAGTGGTTGTGTTGGCGGTGGCGATAGTAGATGAGAAGGGAGCTTTCGATTTGCCGACAATGCGTCCGGAAGTTTCCTGGAAATACATGGGCGTGGTGTGGAGATAAATATACTCTTCCATTTGCATACTTACTTTCGTCTCGCTCTCTTTCTGGCCACACTTCCCGTTCGCTTGGCGTTCACTTCAGTTATTGCGTTGATTGCTACGAATATAACTGGATAGTGCAAATATAAAAATGGTAGAGATACAACACCTGCCATCAATATTGTTATTGATTTAAATTCATTACAATGTTTAACACGACTCGAAATTGTAAATTTTTTAGATACAAATATGTATATAAATTATATATTAGGAGCATGTGAAGTAAAGTGGTAAAGTTCAACTGGTGGACACCTGATAGTTAAATTTATCACTGCATTAAATTGTCCATGGGTATAATAACTTGACTGCTTATTTTAGTCGTGAACCATTGTACAAGGAGTAAGAGAAGATAAATCCCCCAGGCAGTGATCGATAAGTCAGGAGAACTTTTAGCCACAAAAGGATTATCGATAAAAGATTTGTCTTTTATATGGAGTGGTTAGGTTCATCATTTGTATTCTTGTATACAGAGTCGCAAGTAATGCATTAAATTTGATGATGCAATATTACTAGATTACGCATTATTTTGCAATGGTGAGTTTTATTATTTTTGCATTAACCATTAGATGTTGATGCATAATTAGAAATTAAATTTTTAATGCTTAATGTAACTTTCTTGCCTTACTCATTGGACTTAATTCCTAATTATGACAAATAATCAATTAATCGTTAATTGTCTAATGCAACAACCCTGAAATGAAAAATATTTTTTTAGTTCTAAACTAAAAAACAGCACCCATTGACATTTTTACATTAAATTTTACTACGATGTTGAGAAATTACGAAATGGATAATTTGTTCTTTTTCTTCCGGCGTTAATTTAACTCGAAGAAGTAATTCCTTTGTATAAATAAAATAATCTGGAAGATGATTGTTCATATATAATCATATAAAATTATAATATAACTATGTAGTACAATTGTAGACAATTCAATTTTGAAAAAACATACAATGAGAACCTTCTTTCATATAGAAAAGTAGTGTACGAGTATAGTCTAGTTATTTTCTATCAACACATTTTTTTTAAATTGTTGATGCATATATATAAATCAATTAAGCATTACATATAGTGATTAATTCAGAGTGAATTTCCATTATGCAACAATAATCTAATGAGTAATGCATCATGTTTACATGGAAAATTTTGCAACTTTGCTTGTATATATGTAAAAAAGAAAAAATTACATATATCGTTTCATCAGGATTCTTTCGTATGCATAACTAATTGAATAAACCAGTTACATAAGAACGTGATCTAAACAACCAGTGTTGCGTGACTCTTAATGCATATTAGCAAATATTGCTGACATATCATCACCGCCCGCCCCTCGCATCAATCTCGCAGCATCTTTAGGATGTACTCTATTTTTATTATCCTGATTTACGTCACAGAAACCGCAGAGTACTGGCAAAAAATATAACGCCACAATAAAACCGTATTCAGCACGCATTTTATAATCCTTGAGCATATTGTTTAAAGAATATTCACTGAAATCACTAAATCCTGCTTGACAAAAATAATTTAGCAGTACGTCATTATAAGCACAAAATATTCTATTAAATTTATACTTACGATCTTCCGATAATGCATTTTAAAAACGAAAAGTTGATAAAGCAACAGACGGTGATGAATATCTTATCATACCAAGGTCTATTAGCATTGTATCAATGTTGGCTACTGTTTCACGAAAAAATATATTACTTCTTGTGAAATCACCGTGATAAAGAACGGCTAGAGGCTCAACGGGTTTTACTGCATCAAGGACAATTGCGTTGAAGGCATCGCCCCGATGCTTGTCCGTTTTGTCACAAAAAGCACGATCGTAATTTATCTTGCGAAGCCACTCATCTGGTCTAGTATCCACAATCTCAATATTCTCATGTAACCAATTAGCGGAAATTAACCTGCTATCTTGTATACTGTTACGTACTGCATTTAATTTTTTATCAGAACGCACATTCATAATGTAACCCATAGCATGGAATCTGCCAATTTCACAAACATCATTGATAACATATTTATAAGGAATATCAAATAATTGTGGACACATTTTGAAACCCAGCATACAGACATTCACCATAACTATCACAGTTTTATTAATATTCGGAAATGTACCGAAGAAAAATTTCATTTACTTAATATACGAATTACTTTATAAAAATGATTTCATTTTCATAAAGTATTTCGGTGTGGAATCGTGCTAAGAGTTCTGGAAATGGCGGTGGAGTTTTCATTGCCAGATGCCGTATTTCTTCCACGTTATTTGATTCATTAGTGAATATTAAATCGATCAAAAAAAAAACATACGATCAAAAATGACAATTTTCAACGGGTGACCAAGTGCAGTTAACTTTGTGATATTTCTTGTCCAAACTATCAACAACTTTCGGTACAACTTCCGCCTTTAACCATTCAATAAAAGACTGCAATTCGCACATTTTCACTGCACTACTGCAAATGGAAATTTACAAATGAAGTTTCTTTGATTGCAGTTAATGCATATATATTTATATTTATTCGGTCATATATTTACCGCGACTGATAAATGATAAAGTGAAACACAAAAATCCAAGTACTAATGCGCCATTTATTTATGTTTTGATTCTTGTTCATGTTACTCGTGGGGATTTGTCAAGCAAACTTTCAATAACTGAGATAAAAGTGAAACATGAGATCCATAAATTCAATTCTTTCATGATAAATTTATGACTTTATGGTAAATAATTTTCATCAACTATGTATCAACTGAAAGATGTATTTTAAAAATAGATGGTAGCCTTTTTCAAAATGAAAAATTATCACATTAAACTTTTAAATTTACTGCCACATTTGGCAAACTACATTATTTTTTTAGTCGTTATACTAAACTTTTATAAATATATGTGGAAACTACAAAGTTGGTTTTGAAGATAATGTAACTGTTATTTGAAATGCAGATTTTCACTAGCACGATGAATGAATAATTTTCACGCGTAAGTTTGTGTTTCGAATCTACCCTGTTCTCTTCATAGTTTTCATGACTTTATGCATGGACATAAGATAGAATTTATTCAGATACAAGATTGCATGTATTTTTATTCGTAAAAATATTTCTTTTCTCACAAATTATTATAAATAATTTTCAATTAAAGTGTTTTTCTTCAAAATAAACAGGCTATTTCCTTTGATTATTCACAATTTACATAGTTATTATATTCAATTTAATAATTACATACAAACGTGATCCATTAAGTGTGCGCAATATAAAGTATAGTTAAGCGAGAGTCAATTTGTTTTTTTTACGTAAGTGTCATAACTATACTCAGCTGAACATGACATAATCTTTTTAATCCTTGAAATACTCATCATTGCATAATAGTTTGTACAATCATTTTCGAGAATACTATCATACGTACTATTTGGAGAAAAGGTATCTTATAATTTCATACTGTTTTTTCACTTTTTTTTTATTTTGCATCTTTATTAACATTTACATATGACGTTTTCGTATAGTTGTGTAGTCATGGATTGATTATGTGATCTAAACACCCGGTATCACGTAATTCTAAGAGAATTTCACTAAATTCTTTCGATAAAGCATCACCTCCTGCTTCTTTACATTTGCGACTTGATTTTATAGGATCAAAATCCGCTGTGTCTTCTTCTGTGAAAGATGAGAAGCCCCGTAAAATTGGCATGAAAAATAATGCAATAATGAATCCATATATTGCTCTACGCTTATAGTCGTTTAACATTTTTTCATAAGAATATTTTTCGAGATTTTCAATTCCTTCTCTACGAAGATTTTTCATCAGTGAATCGTGATAAGCTCCGAAAATTTCATTGAAACGGTGTCTTCGATTGTCATTGGAGCAGCTGAGATATAAAAACGTAGCTACATCAGTGCTCGGTGATGAATATCTGAGCGTGGCAAAGTCTATCAACATACTTTCCATTTTTTCGGGTGTCTCTTTGTAGAAAATGTTATTCCGTGTGAAATCACCGTGACATAGAACTGCCAATGGTTCCACTGGTGCAATTGTATCCATTATTATATTATCGAAAGCATTGCTCAAATAAGTTTCCATCAAATCTACAAAATGTTCATCATAATTTTGCTTCCGAAGCCACTCAACCGGTCGCGTTGAAATTAAATTGATATATTGACTGAAATCATCACCCGGAAAAAATCGGCTTTCCTCAATGTCGTTAATAGTTTTGAAAAACGCCTCAGGCTTGTGCTCTTTCATGGCATAGCTCATAGCATGGAATTTACCAATTGTTTCCATAGCCGAAATAATATATTCAAATGGAATATCATAATTGTTAGGACACATTTTGTAACCTTTCATTGCAATATTTTCCATTATAATCACCATATTATCCAAATCTTTCTTGTCTTCTAAATAATAGAAACATTGAGGAAAGTCAATATTTTTACTCGATATAAATTTATAAAAAAGAATTTCATTGTGAAATAGTGAAGCTGTTGAATCTCCTTTACGATTTAACATAAATTGTCCTGGTCTTTTGATCACTAACTTCATGCACTCGTCTTCACACTTATTGCTCTTTAGGTTATTTTTGCCATTAACATATAGATCCATAAATATCACATTCGATAGAAAAAAACAATTATCAGGTACTGATATATCCCAAACAAAATTTTCATGCGGTTGTTTCAAATTATCCGCAAGTTTTTCGATGATATTACTCTTTAACCACACATTCATCTTCTCTTTGTCTATCTCAACGTTCGAATTACTCATGTTTAAGAATATAGAGCTGAGATAATATACGACCGAAAATACTTCCAACTGCGTAGCTCGCCGGATGGACTATGACTGATGTAATGTGTGAGGCAGTGATGCCAGGGCGTCCGTAGTAGATTACCCGAAGTGGAATAGCACTATTACTGTCATAGATTCCAAATCGTGGGACATGGGTATATGATGTACTTCGACGAACTGGCATATCTGGTGTGAGGTATGGCGTCAATTGAATTTACACAAACTGTAATTAATAATTATGTTTTGGACGAGTCGCGTGTTGAAAAGGACGCTTGAACTTTCACAAAATTGTATATATCATTCTAGTTACTTTATCTTTGTAGAAAGAATGTTCAATATCATTCTATCCATTACGTTCACGGAATTATCTTTTTTCAATTAATTGCCCGGACAAATATACGTATAAAAACTGTGATACGTGTGATGATAATAACTTCTAAATATAAAATTAACGATCAATGACATTTTTTAATCTTTCACGAATATTTAATATTTAATATTTTATGAATATTTTCGCTTTCTCTTCTATTCACATTTCTTATCATAATAATACAGGCTCTGTATACACAGTACTCTTTCAACTGATTCTCTAATCTTGTTCAAGGCCCGTAACTAATGAAATGAAATATTTATTTATTACCGGTGAATCATTACGGACAACAAAAACTATATCATTATACAGTGGATTGCCTTGAATTATAAATGATTAATTTAGTATAATTCATCAACTTCTCTTCTATTCATTGTATATTTAAAACCGCAATATAATTATTATTTTTCATGTATCGTTGTTTGTCATTTAAAAAAATAAAATTGAACAAAAATATTTTTTTTCATACATAGATTATATTGCCGTACATTTCTCCATTCATTTCATGTTTTTTTATTGATATAAAATAAGAATATGGATGTATATCATTGACTTTGTGAATATTGGAGTATGTTTCCCTTTTCACAATAATACATGACACATATATATGCACACTGTATTTTTTCGGCTTTATTGTGTGAAATTAACTCAATTATCCAAGTGGCGTGATTCATTCTACAGTAAGATCGAGATATAGATAAAGAGAACTATAAAGAGACTATATATATATAAATATATATTGTGACGTGATGAAACCGATGGTGCTCAGTACGATAGAGCGAGCACAAATGGGCCATATGCTACGATGAGCGGAGTGCAGCGACAAGAGTTATTGAGAATTGATTATAGAACGCGTTTCCCTGAGCGACCATCTAAGCGAGGCGGTGATTGGCGGAGAGCGACGACTGAAGCGGCCTCTATGCGAGTGGACATCGACAGAACGAGCCACAGCGGATACGCGGACGAGTGGATATGAAAAATTATAATTTGATACATGAACAGCGAAAACAATTATTGGATCATTTAAAAATAGTATAAAAATGTATGAGTGCGAATATGGGGCGTGTGTGCGGCAATGGCGAGCGACTGAAAAAGTGAAATGAACAATAAGATATTTCAATGGACTAGGGAAACGATAATAAATGTTGTTGTGATCGAAAACCAATATGGGCGATCAATAATTGGAGCGAGTCAATTAGAGTCACCCTTAGTGGTTACCTGCAAAGGGGACGACGAAGAGAACCAGGACCGTGGAAAAGCCGGGAAAGTTGAGGAGCAGCCAGGAGACAAGGGAATTCAAGGCGGATCGTTGTTGTCGGTCAGCTTCTTTTTTGCTATATTAACTTCGACAATGTGGCATCGCGCGGTTTGATTCTGGTATGAATTCGATAGTTGATGATCTGAACAATCTGGTTGATTACTGGGGATTGAAAGCCAGAGTGAAAAAAAAAATACGATTAATAATTAGTTATTAGGGTGACAACGAGGACGGATGCGAGTGCGAGGGCTCCAGGGTAGCGGCGCCATTGTCAGATTTGGGAGATTGCTAGTGAGAGTGTGTGTGTGGTCGAATGTGTGTAAGCAGCGCGAAATTCTACCAATTGAACAGTGTTGAAACGGTGAATTGACATTGAGCTTATGATCATATTTTTTTTTCGTCTATAAGTCTGTTGTGAGATGTTTATTACAGGCAATGCAAAGCCGTTATAATATTTTCTTTCATCTGTTGTTTTTTGATTGCGTTTTTAATGCGCTTTGGTTTTTTTTTCTGAAAAAATTATTATTGTTTTTATTTATTCGTATTGGCGCATATCACAATTTAAGTTACGCGAATCCAATTGTCAGTTTTTTTTATTGTAAATTCCATTTATTCATTTCATTATTGTGTTCATTAATTTGTGGGATCTATGTTACTGAATACAACCCAGCCACCTCCTCGTGCTGAGGGATAGTCGAGCATTTTGTGTGTCGACGAAATTTCTTTATTTGAATATTCCACCTTGAATTCATATAGTGACAGGGGAATAGTGCTCCAAGGACGAACCATGCGCTCAACCATAGTGTGCGTGGAAGCGCGAGTGGCTTCTTATTGCGCGAACGATTCTGGTTCTATTTGATTTTGACGTATCAGCCCATTGGGAAGAGAGCCTGAAATTATTGTACGGAATTCTCTATAGTTCCCGTATATATATATATATATATATATATATATAATATATAATAGTGACTAAACCACAGACGAACAAGATGTCTGATAGGAAAGAAGGAAGAAGGAAAAAAACTAATGCTACAATGGGCAGAAGAGTTGCTTCGACATTTCAGGGGAGATTTTATCCTGGAGATACAGAGGCATCAAATTTGTTTGGTAGATCAGTATAGTGCAGTCTCACAATAAGACCACGCGCTCTATTTCTCCGTTTAATTTTTATTTTTTTTTCTTTCTCGTTTTTGTACCTGTTTCGTCTTGTAATACAGTTAGAGAAGTCGTACATTGAATAAAACTATGTAGATTGAATTTTTTCTCCTTATCATTTCATCTTCTTTATAGATTAGATAAGAAAGATGCAAAGTTCATCATTCATATTCGTGCAAGATCAGCAGAAAAATATGCGATTTAATATATCTTATAGTCTGAATAAAAAATTCGACCTATGTAGTCTGAATAAAAATTTCATTCTCCTCTCACGAATAATACGATATTTTACAGTGAACTAAAAATATCTGGATCATAAGTTTGTGTGCATTTATATACGTACGAATGCGAACAGTTCTTACATATATCTACGTCGTTTGTTTTAGTTCCGTTTTCACCATCGTCAATTTTTTTCCATGAAATTTTTTTCGCCACCACTACCACCGTCACAGTCTCCTTCTTCACTCTGTGTGTCCGTCTTCCATTTCCTTCACCTCCGGCAGTAGAGTGCCATCCGTTGGCAAATATACAGGCACAAATTTATCGAGCTTCTCTAAACACTTTAATCCAATTTTCCTACAAATTGGTGGCGACAGTTTTTACTTGAACGATATTTATTCTATACTACTGCTCTGCCATAAAGTCCAATGACCTCTGTATACTCCACCAATACATATATGTATATATTTATATGTTTTCGAATAATACCGCCGAGAATAAATGTACAAGAGAATTTAATCAATATAGAGATATACATGAAATATAAACTTATACATACATGAATTCATTTGCTCCAAACATTTTCCAACATTCAAACAATGTTTTACATTATTCAACACTGTATATATTTTGCATTCATACTAATTCACTTTATCCAGTATATAATATTGTACAATGAGCCATTGGAAATACCAGTAAAGATTTACCTAGCAAAGATCGTTGTGGGAAATTGAAATTTTTGCCACTCTCTTTAAATACACATAGAATATATATATATATATGTCTTTTAAAATCAATTTTCTTATCTTTTCTACATACTTTTATATATTTATATCCCTTTTCATAGCTTCTCTCGTGTGTATCCACCGAAAGTCGATTACCTGTACTCTTAGCGACTCAACTCTTAAAATTTTATACTACGTAAATGCATTAAATTTAATACCATTAAATTTCGTATTAAATCTATTATAATTGTGACAATTATTTGAATGATAAATAATATCACTGTGTATTATATGTATCGTAGTTAATTACTCAAAGTGATTCAAATACATACAAACTCAATGTAGGACTAATTTGTCAACTGTGCTCCATACATAATCGAATATGTTATAACAGTTTGTTTACTGGTATTCCAATAATTTCCCTACGGAATAATGAAACTGTTGTAGAAATATCGATTCCGCTAAATAACCTGCCAATACAATACGGTAACAAGAAAACAGCGAAAAAAATATCAAATATATATATTAATTCAATTATGTCTTTTGAGGATGAAATTCTGTGAAATTTACAGTAACATATGGAAAACATTGAAAATAACTATATAAACAAGTACATTATATTTAAATTCATTTGGAATAATTGATAAAAACGAAAGATTGGATGAACATATATTGAAATGGTAAATAAACTTACTCTATTGTACTACTTGCATATTAAATTACATTTTCATCTTCATTGTTAACTTTTGAACTTTCAGATAACTATTTATATCATTCTCTAATTCATTCATATAATTTCAATACATACTCACACAGTTCAGTACAATAGCCAGAAGGATTTAAAATGTAATAGTACTTATACATGTACGAAATAAAATGATTGAGAATTAATGGTGAAGTGAAAATTAATCCGATTCGGCACTTTTAAAATGAAATGAAATTCGTAATAAATATTATATACGAAATTGCGAGAGAACACGATGAATTATATACCGAAAGCTGACTCTCACTCCTGACAGAAACGAGTGTATAAATATATAGATCTAATATATAGACAAAATATACTACCGCACGAATAGAGTTAGTGGGTTTCGCAGCGACGAAGAAATATGACGCTCCAGTCAGCTTATTTATCGACAAAAGCTTGGTGAATGGAGTATATATACCTCAATGCAGACTTCCAACCCATTCCCACCATCCATGCGCTATATTTATGTGCACACCTCGATTTTACCAGCGCATATATGTATATGTATGCAATGCTACGATATATAGAAACAAGCTATATACTAACGATAGAGAGCGTAACATTTTGAATCTGTCGCCCAAGGGCACCTCACAATTCACATTCATTTTTCGTCGTTCTCTCCAACAACATCAACAACAACCACTTGACATCCAGTATGTTGTTGGATTTTTGCAAAAAAATACTTTAATGACTCACCAACAGAAACATGATATCACAAATAGTATTTATTCGTATGACAGTACTCCTTTCAATACCTTGGAATAACAAAAGAATTTTGTTTGTATAGAGTTAACCAATGGCATTGTGAAGTTTAACAAATTAATATTGATATATATATATATAAAAGTAGGTTGTATTATAATAGTGCGAATAACATTGGTGTATTGAGACTTTCGGTCGTAATAGTTGGTGAAATATTTTGGATAATATAGCGTTTGGCATCTCCCAACAGCATTGGCAAGTTGAACATTAACCCGGAAGTACCTCATAGATCGTAGCTTGAAGCATCCGGTACATCCGACGGGCGAACGATTAATAGCCAAAGTTCCGTCGCACTTTACGTCTCCGCTGTGACCATATTACTTGAAATAGCTTTGAGGTATATGGTCAAGAAGGTTTGGTCTTCTTGCACATGACTTGATTTTCAAATCCTTGCGAGAGAGATTCTATAAGTAATTCTCTCCCGAATAGTTTATACCTACTTGTTGGCCAAACTGTAAATAAATATCCTATATACATATATCGCCTGTGAGTATCCTTTTTATAAACGTACATCGATGGAACTTTTTATGTTTAAATGTAATTTGAAAGTTTGTTGTGAATTTTAAAGTTTGATTTTTCATTTTTTTTTTTCTTTTTGTTAACAACATTTTACATACGCACTGAGAGTCCAGTTTGTACTAGACGATGACCCAAGTATCGAGCTAGTTCTATCAGTTGAGAAGTTGCTCGAGTTTATACAACAGAGTGAAGTGATTTGAATTTCAAAGAGAAGTATCAGAGGTAAATGGCGATGATGTTGGTAGTGGTGGTGGTGGTATTGAGGAAGGAAACATACTCTACTGAACAAGGTGTGTCAAAGAACGGGGCGGGTTGATGAGTTTGTTTCATTGGTGAGATTGCAGAATCGTATAGTGAAATTGTCGGGATTTATGTATCGAAAATTATTTAGATATTGTAATTTATTTGGTCCGACGAATAAATGTCGGGCGAAAGAATTTTATTCTCATGATGAAAATCCAAAAAATAAAATTATGACTTTAGATCCGGTCAACGACTGTACAAACTCCATGCATCACCAACATCATCAGAGAATCAAGATTGAATCATAAGCCGTTTCTTTTTGTGTGGATGTTTTATGAGTAAAATTCGTACGAAACAAAATCGTAAAATCGTAAAATAAAGATATTTCCACGGTGTATTGGGTTTTCCGATTGGGTATGACATGTGGTTAGAAAATGTGGAATTTTTATAGATATTTTATGGATTGTACATTTTAATTGTCTGGCTCTGTCAGAATTTGAAAAATAATTTTATTATTTTGGTAAAGCTAAAAAAATAAAATGAAATGAATGAGATATGTATATGTGTATAATTGGAAAATTTACTCAGTTTGAATAATGTATAAATGAAAAATATGTAGGAACAATGGGAGTTAAATATTTTGTAGCAAAAAGAGATACCAACAATTGAATAGTTTCTTGTTAAATTTGTGGATGAAATGTACTCGTATGTATGCAAACATCCAATTAGAATTGAAGCAACGAGTGAAGTACATACAACTTATTTTTCGAAACCAAAATTCCTCTCACATCAAATTCAGTATCTATTGTATTGTAATGTTACTATTAATTATTATGTGAATATACTATTAATTGAAATTATCAACAAGAATAATACCGCTTGTTAAACATTAATATAATAATGTTTTTAATAACACTATAATCCTTTTTTTTATAAAAATGTTTCAACACGGCAGATTGCAACGAAACTCTTCACTATTTGCATTGTTAATAATTAAATATACTACACGTTTTGTATTTCCATTATTAAATGAACTTGAAATATGAAAAAATGCCTTTTGTTTCAGGTATTTCGTGTTACGGTGCACAACATAGTGGCAAACATTCCGAATCATCATTAAATCAAAATGCCATCGAGGATTCCGCAACGAGATCTGGGCCGTATTTCGACATCTCAGCATCGAAAAACGTCACGGCTCTTTTGGGAAAAACGACATACCTCAATTGCCGAGTAAAAAATCTTGGCAATAAAACTCAAGTGAGTACAATAGCGCAAAACACAACATTTGTTTCCTCATTAATGGGACGCCTGAAATATAATTTTTTATTTGCTCTGCAATTGACAAAACCATTGGCATGCTATACGTTTGTTTTTTTTTTTTTGTTTTTCAATTGGGAAGTTCTGTGAAATATCGAGTGTTGATATTTTACGGACATAATGGAGCACCGCCTGTCGCTGACAAATCGTAGGGTGGTGGTGGTGGTTGGTTGGTGAATCGAAAGTGCACTCCCGGGCACCGGCCACCGGCCACCGGACTCTCTTGACAATGGCATCGCGACCAAAGTACGATCGTCCTTGTGCTCAGTACTCTATACATATATATATATATATGTATATATATGTAATAATCTTCCAACCCCTTTGGGGTCTCCAACGTTTACCCTCAGAGCCGAATAGTCTCGATCATTTTTTCCGTTCTATTTTTTCGACTCTATCCACGCCCAGGGACTTGTTCGACGTGCCAAGATAAATTAAACCCGCAGGGTGGTTATCGAAAATGACGTAAAAAGAAAAAAGGAGGAAAAAAATTCTCCCTCGATGAATTCACAATTTTCCTCAACATTTTATAGATAACACACGCCATATAATCATGAGGGATTCGCATAATTTTTTTTTCCTTCTTTATTTTTCCTCTTGAAGTGTCACAGATGGCGTCATATTTAGAATTATAGGTTTCACTAAATATTCGAATGTCTAACATAATTCAAACAATGTTATATAAAACTTTGTCTTGGCCAGGAGTTGTGCGAAAAAGAGGATATTGGTAAATTCATCACTTTTTTCTATCTGTCCTTTCTCTTTTTTACATGAAAATATTCATAATTTTCAATAAATTATAACGGTAAGATTTATGTGGAATAATATGACTATACAATTGTCGACATATAGCAATAAAAATATAGCAATGATATATATATTCTTTATTATTCAATAGCTGTTGAGTTCAAGGATTAAGTATTGAAATTCACCCAACATATTTTTGCACATTGATATATTATAATGACAAGGGTCACGGAGAATTTTCCATTTCTTTCTTTTTTTTTTTTTTTTACGTATCTAAATCCATTCTGCCATTCATATAACTTTTTTTTCTTTCTTTAACACAATCGAATTTTATAAATTTATATGTTCGATTATGCATGTCAATATTTTTTTTTTCTCATTTCTTCTACTAAACATTTTCATAAATGTTGTACATGGCCATTATGATATGTTTCTATATGATTTATATTATCCAACATGAACGAAAAAGGAAAGGGTAGTTATATTGAAAAAAATCGCCGGACAGTGAAAAAATTTATTTACATGATTTACTGTCTTTCTGTTGAACACACTAATAGACACGAAGGGATAAGCTTGAGAACAGGGTGAGGCAGAAGAACTTCATAATATCGTCGAAAATCAATGTAAAAAATGTGAGGGACCGCAAATGTCAGCGTCGGAACACAGGAGAATAGGAGAAATAGCATAAGAGAAAGAAAAAGAGAGATTGTGATGAAAAATTAGACAAAAGTAAGTATCTGATTCAGAGGATTGAATTTGTACGTCGAATCTTGAGCTTCAAGTGTAAGTGGTAAATATCATATATGCCATTTCCAAACTATAGGCAACTAGGCAAGGAGCCTGACCGGTGAGCATGCAGTAGCTCTCGTGTAACTTGGACAGCAGTGAGTCAAGGCGTGTATGTAAATTACGGGCTGCAGATTAACAGTGAAATACGTGGTTATATATCTATTTCAATACCATTCGGTTATAACAGTTTTATTGTGTATTGAACGTGCAATAACATATTTTTTCATTTCAAGTGAATAGATCAATAATGAAATAAATTGTGTCACGTACATATTTTTATATAGATCCTCCAATATTCCATACTACATATATTGATTTTTTTTACGTAAATACCATAAGCCATAACTATCCTCAGCTCAACATGACATCATGCTTTTAATCCTTGTAATACTCATCATTACACAATAGTTTGTACAATCATTCTCTAGAACACTATTATAGGACACACAGTTTGTCTTTATACCTAGTACTATTTGCAAAATCGATATTAAGATTTGATACTATTTTTTCACTTTTTTTTATTTTGAATCTTTATTAACATTTACATATAATGTTTTCGTATAGTTGTGTACTCATGGATTGATTATGTGATCTAAGCACCCGGTATCACGTAATTCTAAGAGAATTTCACCAAATTCTTTCGATAAAGCATCACCTCCTGCTTCATTACATTTGCGACTTGATTTTATAGGATCAAAATTCGATGCCTCTTCCTCACTAAGAGACAAAAAGCCCCGTAAAATTGGCATGAAAAATAATGCAATAATGAATCCATACAGTGCTCTACGCTTATAGTCGTTCAACATTTTTTCATAAGAATATTTTTCGACATTTTCAATTCCTTCTCTACGAAGATTTTTTATCAGTGAATCGTGATAAGCTCCGAAAATTTCATTGAAACGGTGTCTTCGATTGTCATTGGAGCAGCTGAGATATAAAAACGTAGCTATATCAATGCTCGGTGATGAATATCTCAGCATGGCAAAGTCTATCAACATACTTTCCATTTTTTCGGGTGTTTCTTTGTAGAAAATGTTATTCCGTGTGAAATCACCGTGACATAGCACTGCCAATGGTTCCACTGGTGCAATTGCATCCATCATCACATTATCGAAAGCATTGCTCATATGATTTTCCATTAAATCTACAAAATGTTCATCATAATTGTGCTTCCGAAGCCACTCAACCGGTCGCATTGAAATTAAATTGATATATTTGTTAAAAACTTCACCGGGAAAAAATCGACTTTCCTCAATATCGTTGATAGTTTTAAAAAACGCCTCAGGCTTGTTCTCTTTCATGGCATAGCTCATAGCATGGAATTTACCAATTGTTTCCATAGCCGAAATAATATATTCAAATGGAATATCATAATTGTTAGGACACATTTTGTAACCTTTCATTGCAATATTTTCCATTATAATCACCATATTATTCAGATCATTCTTGTCTTCTAAATAATAGACACATTGTGGAAAATCATTATTTTTACTCGATATAAATTTATAAAAAAGAATTTCATTGTGGAATAGTGAGGGCGCGGAAAATACTTTACAATTTAACATAAATTTTCCTGGTCTTTTGATCACTAACTTCATGCACTCGTCTTCACACTTATTACTGTTTGGGTTGTTTTTTCCATTAACATGAAGATCCATAAATACCACACTCGATAGAAAAAAACAATTATCAGGTACCGATAGATGCCAAACAAAGTTTTCATGTGGTTGTTTCAAATTATCCGCGAGTTTTTCAATGACATTACTCTTTAACCACACATTTATCTTTTCTTTATCTATTTCAACGTTCGAATTGCCCATATTTAAGATTATATAGCTGAGATTATATAACAGCAAAAATACTTCCAACTGTGTAGGTCGCCAGACAGACTATGACTGATGTAAAGTGTTGAGCTGCGACGTCAATTCAATTCACATAAACTGTTGTTATTATTTATTTTTTGATGAGTGGCGTATCAAAAATGATTCTTGAACATTAAACGTATTTGTTTCAACTGTCATACAAAATCCAATGTCAATATCATACGTATAATTCGTCGTAAACCACTTGAGAAAAAATGCATGTGTCATTTTGATTAGTTTATCTTTGTAAAAAGAATTTAGTCAATATCATTCTATCCTTTACACTCACAGAATTATCATTTTTCAATTAACTCACCAAAAAAATATACATCTAAAAACTGTGATTCGTCTGGTGATATAAATTATTAAATATAAGATCAACGAACAATGACATTATTTAATGATGTTGAGAATTTGCTATCGCTTTAAACCGTATTTAATTGAATGAGATATTTATTTATTGCCAGTGAACTATTGCAGATATTAAAACCCATATCACTATACTGTGAATCGACTTATAAATGATTAATTTAGTATAATTTATCAATTTATCTTTTACTCATTGTATATTTAAAACCGCAATATAATTATTATTTTTCATGTATCGGTGTTTGTCATTAAAAAAAAATAAAATTAAACAATCATATTCTTCTTCATACATTGGTTATATTGCTGTACATTTCTCAACGCATTTCTCCATTCATTTCATGTTTTTTTATTGATATAAAATAAGAATATGGATGTATATCATTGACTTTGTGAATATTGGATTATGTTTCCCTTTTCACAATAATACATGACACATATATATGCACACTGTATTTTTTTGGCTTTATTGTGTGAAATTAACTCAATCGTTCAAATGGAGTAATGCATTCTACATTAAGACCAAAACAAAGATAAACAAAACCTATAATGAGACTATATATATATATATATATATAATAGTAGTGAGTAAACCACAACGAACAAGATGTCTGATTGAAAAAAAATAGAGAGGGCAAAAACGAATGTCGCAAAGAAAAAAGAAAGAAGGACCTATATTGAAGAATGTTGCAAGACAGCGAGAAAATTTATTTACATGATTTAATGTCGTTCTGTTGAACACACTAATAGACACGAAGCGATAAATTTGAGAGCAAGGTGAGACACAAGAACTTCATAATATCATTGAAAATCAATGTAAAAAAAATGTGACGGACCGCAAATGTCAGCGCTGAAACAGATGAGAATAGGAGAAATAGCATGAGAGAATGCAAAAGAGAAATTGTCATGAAAAACTAAACAAAAGTAACTATCAGATTTAGTGGATTGAATTTGAATATAGAATCTTGAGCTTCAAGTGTGAGTGGTAAACGTTATATATTCCATTTTCAAACCTTGCATAAAAATTTCGCCCTATTTTCAACTTTTTGCATATTACATATATATATATATGGGAATAAAATTTGTACAATAATTATTCCATTGTGATAAAATAATAAGTGTTATTTCAGTCTCATTTTCATCAATGTCAAAATATGTTTATAAAAATAATAATTATGTAGAACATAATAATACAAATACAAATATTTAGTAATAATCATTAGCGATGATTATAAAAGAAAAAATTATAAATAAATATGTATATATAAATATATTTATAGATGAATTATTATGTAATATACACTGTATAATTTACTCAAAGTATATAAACTCAGAGAAGCCATATTTCCACTCAACTCAATAAGATTAAATCACTCTTACGCTATAACACGTAGATTGTATATAATAAATGTACATCAATGCACATAAATGCACTTTAATCTTCCTGACGTAATGAGTAATTGTGAAACCATCAAGGAGAGTTACTATTGGCGGTTATCACACAATAAGTTTACGTAACGATTACAAAGTATACAAGATATGTACACTTAAAATCATAAGTGCAAGGCACGTGTATGGCCTACAACTGTATGTCATAACGCTTGTATAAGAGTGGGTTCAGGTCGCCAACTCTACCTCATCAATTTTGTCTCACCATTTTTTTTTTTTTTTTTTTTCCCGTCTCTCAATTTTAGTCAGCGCGTCACATATACGAAACACTCTTTCTTTTCTCTGCATAATTCAGAATTCTATTCTTTTCCTGTGGGTTTTGTGTACTCCCGTCCATTTTCACTCTTTCTCTCACTTTTACTTCATATTTTTCTCTATGTACATGCATGTATATATAAATATTTATATATGTATATACGATGGTGCAGTGGCACCCGCACTTCAGTAGACCTCGACCGAAATTCATCTCGACTGCCTTCACTGGGTATAACACTCTTCACCCAAATATGTCTCATTCACGAAGAAAAAACAAAATATGTGTATATATTTGAAAGTGTAAATGTTTATTTGTTTCGTATATACAAATACACATACACATTTTATTATTTTAGAGTTATGCAGAGTATATATATAAATATATATATTCATATTTTGCTTTTTACAGTTATGAGAAATATTAGAATTAAGGAGGTCACGCGTGTAATAGACAGATAGCTCTCATGTAAATTACATAATTCTTCTTTTTTTTTTTCACATTTTTGCTTTCTCTTCATTTTATTTGGCTTTTACAGATATTAAAAAAATATTGACAACAACTGGGTTTATTTTCAATAGGAATAGAGAATTAATATTGTATATTTATGAATAAATATAGAGATATTTATTTTCCTGCTCTCTTGATTATTAATGTGTGATGGAAATGAAGTAATAACAATTTCGTAGCTTTCGACAATATAAATTGGTAATACATTGAAATTGATCGTAGTAACAATTGGAGAGAATTGTCGTGGAGTATTTCCCATGCGCAATTTCTTTTGCCTCTCAAACATTTTCTGATTTCTTATTCGTTTTTTTTTTTTATATTCATTCGCTTTTTCTCCTCCCTATCTCAGTCTATCAAACGCACACGCACACACACATACACACAGAAATACTTACACTCACTTCTATACACACTCAAAAACATTGGAACAGTCATTCTTTTTATTTCTTACTTTTAAAAATGCTCAGCCAGATTCACGAGGTATTCTGTTCGTGCTGTCATCCCGTATTTTTCACGATTCGCATGCGAATGTAAGTGGATTGGTTTGCGGCTTGTGGAGCCAAACGGTCCCGCGGCTTCATTTTCGCTTGAGAAAAAGCGATAACGTTACGTTTCTTCCTTTTTTCCTTTTCTCTCTTTTTTTTTTCCCTCTTAGCCATATATCATCTACAAATATTAGCGCGAAACGTGTTAGTGCATTCATGAAATTTTCCCAACAAAATAATACATCTGCATGTGATTCTTATATATTCTATGTGTATTAGTCTACAAATTAAGGGGTCAAATTGAACATTCAAAACAATCAAAACATAGGAGAAAAATGAAAGAAGAATATATGAAGTTTTATTAATATGTTATCTTTTTTTATGCAACATTGGCGAGGAGAAAATGAAAATGATCTTAACGTGATCCATTTTACTTCAATTGCCCTTTATATATTCAGTGTGTATTAAAATCGTATGATTATATATTTTATACATGAATAAGGATGACATATATAGCAACGAGATGAAATAAAGAAGGTTGCTATATGGGACAAGATGTAGGAGATATATTAATCCCATCGGCTGCACTTGAGGTCTTCTCTTATATTATACTTCTACTATTTTGTTTTTTTTTCCCCTTCGCAATATGTGTATGTGTATAGAGTCATTGAATTTTACGTCTTCAATCCAAAAGAACTCGTTTGAAAATTCATTGAATCCTTTTTTCGTTGCTTTCCTTTTTTTTTTTTTTTTTTTTTTTTTTTTTTTTTTTTTTTTTTTTTTTTGCGGAAATTGACGGGATATATTCAAGCGTCCGGGGGTAATATCGCATGAATAGGTATTGGTAAATGCCACGTGGATAAGACAGGCTTTTAATAAGATAGAAAAATCGATAAGGAGAGTAAAGAAAAAAGAAAATAGGAAGAAAAAACGATGAATGAAGAAGAGAAGAATGAGAAGAGGACAAAAACGAAAGAAAATATATATATATATATAAAAACGATAAATATATGAATTGTTCGATTCGGCATAGAGCCAATATTCCCTATAAAACTGTTTATACGTGTCATTCCCTACTCCGACTTTTTTTTTTCAACTAAGTACATGAAAGTGGCGCTTAATATTGCCATCCTCCATTTCCTGTTCCAGTCTTTTCTTTTTAAGTTACTTAAGTATTTTACATTTTTTCTTCCCTTTTTCTTTATTATTATGTAGATCTATATATATATATATATATTTTTTTTTCTGTTTTTTTCTCTTTACATTTAACGCGTTAACCCCCTATTCAGATGTTTCCTTCTGGCCATTTATTTCTCGTCACTTTCACTACATTAAAATTTTCTTCGAGAGCACATCATTTACCGAATTAAATTCATATCATTCAATATACTGCAATAAATATAAAAATTAAATACACAACATATCCTTTTTAATTCGTTCATTTAAATTGTCGCAATAATATATTATTTAATCAGATTGATTTATCGTTCTCAGTAAAATGAAATAGTAGGAGAATGACAATTGTCTTTCCAATCTAACTTCAACATACATTGATGAGAAGTATCCCCATATATAATAATGAAAAAAAAAAAAAAAGAAAAAAAGGTAAATAAAGCTTCTATCGTTTTACTGCATCGCGTGTTCACATCACAAAATAGTGACGTGTATACATATATGTAGGTATGGGTATGTTGGATGCTCACAGTGTCACACAAGAACGAACCAGCATCGATTGGCTGATGCGGATTGTCACGTTTATTGTGAGAGCTCCCAACAAGACCCGACTATTCACTGCAACGGGCATGTTCTCTCTACATGTGTACTCCTTTATTTTCTCGTCCCACTATACAATATATATATATACGTGTTTATATATATATGCCACGCACAAG
>CAJUYH010000140.1:0-87871 GCA_910591685.1 Galerucella tenella | reverse complement strand
TATATATATATATATATATATATATATATTTATTCTCTCACTCCTCTTGTCAAGCACCTCTATTTGCTCACTCACTCTATTTCGCTCTCCTTCTTGGTGCTAACTCTCAATTTTTTTTCTCTTCTCCCTTCTTTTTTCTTAATTCAATCTGTGTATGTGTTTTATTTATTTATTTTTTCTTCTTTATATATATATATATATTTTTTTTTTTAACTATTGTGTATGACAGTATTGTCCTTCACTGAACAATTCTTTGGACTAATCCAAAAACCAAATTATCACTGTACCAATTTGCAAATTTATTTCGTTTCACTCCGCGGTCGTCCGACCCGCCGACCGTCCACGGCACACACCACAATCGTCACCCTCATACACCACCGCGCGCGCCAACCACACACACTCTTCAACACCACGCTCGTTCTGACCGACTCTCGATTCCTCGTTTGTTGGACAGGTCGTATTGCTAGGAGCGCACACACTCCACTTCTCTCCTCTTCCTTTTTTCTTTTTTTTTTTTTCACTATCTATATTATTATATCTATATATATATAGATATATATATATATTTGTAAGACTGTGTGTCTTTTCCTCTATCCGCAGCACTAGAGTACATACGTCGCGCCAATCGGCCTTGCCGTGTGTTCCGCTGCGCTGTTACCGTCGCGCAATGCCGTTTCGCAAATTCTCCCGCTTTCCCGCTGCCCCGCATAACTATAACCGTTAATTTAGTACGTGATGTGAACGACTGCAGCAGCAGTAGTAGCAGCTGCACAATAGCTATTGGACGTTTTATATTGAATGTTGTATGGAATGAAGTTGTCTCATATTAATTTGAAAGAGAAAATAAAGATGATTATTGTGCGAATATTTTAATTATATTCTATGTGGGTGCTTTGGTATTTGAATGGCAATGTTTGGTAGTGATTGGTACTAGTGGTTTTTTTTTTATAGTGATTGCGGCATTATTTTTTAGTGCCATTTCATAGGTTGGTAAACGTGTAGAGGAGGTGGGGGAGAGTGACAGTGGTTTATTTGAATTTGGGAGGGATCTGCGTGATAGTTCAATTGGCAAAAAGTTAATTTTTTTCCCCTGTCTATAAAATGAAATGCGTGTTAATAAGAGAATAATATAATGCTATTAATTGAATTTTCCGACAATGGAATTCATTGATATTGCGGTTAGCCTGTTATTGCACTCATATATATATGTTTATATTTATATATATGTAATGTAGATATATAGAGAGATATGTATTCAATCACTTTGTACACAGACACAATTTATAATTTCTTCCTGCACGAAGTTCCAACCATTGCTCTTGATTGGGAACATACATTTCTGCTGGCATCCGCTCCAATCCCAATGATGCCGGAGAACCATCAAAATTTTTCGTTCTTGTGGCAGCTGACAATTTGTTATAAAAAGAAACCATTAATCAATTACACATGTTATATATATATATATTATATGTTGCATTCAAATGGAACAAACTTCGTTTCTGCATAGCGATTGCTTCACCAGGATGTCGAAGTAGCAATCGTCCAACACCTTCGCAACGTCGCAAAACCTCATTTTTCAATAGATGCTCTTTCATAATTTGCGATATAATTGAACATTCAGTTACCCATTGCGATACATAAGCGAAATCAGTCAAGAGTTGATAGGAGCCATAAACACTGAATTTAATTTGATCGAGATAGATATAATCGAGCCATGCCTCACACATAATTGTTAATACCATATTGCATATTTCATGATCTTCCACCACTTCCAAAACAGGCAATAAAACTCGCTCAAGATATATAGCAACATATGAACTTGTGTAGATATGTTGATTAATGGCAGTAGTTCCTCTTTTTCGCCAATAGTCCGCCATTGGCAAACACATTTGTAAATTAGCCATGCTAATAACGCGACATATTTTTGCCAATATTTTGATACTTGATACCGATGATTTCTACATTCAATATAATGTATTAAAAATAAATAATATTTCATTTGCCAGTTCAGTAGTATTACCTTCAACAATAGCATATTTGCATTGACTTCGGATACAATTTTTGCTCGCATTCTTGCGCATACATAAACTTGAACACTAATTGTCGCACAGTCAACTGTCAATGCAATTGTATGATCAGCCAATTTTAAATATGACAATTCATTGATACAATTATTGAGATCACCCTTGACAATGAGAAAAAAATTCTCGAGCTCCCATGTATGTGCAATCATTTTGGATTCTTGACTCGCCCACAATCTCATTGTGTGAATTGAATGATCGAGTCGATGAAGAATTATTATTTGTTCGGATAGAGCGAGTTCCATTAGAGGTGCACCAATCATCCATTCACCGCCAATCTCACATTTGTTACTTAAACTCACCAATAATTGAAATACTTCAGCGAACATGTGACCTGTGTTTGTACCCTGGTGATTAATTATTGAATGAAAGAGAAAAAAATTATTATCAATTCTGGATGACAACTAAAGTTGATTGATAATATTGAGATACGGAAAGAATTTTGTAGTAAATATTACCCTGTGCAACACAGTAAGCCTGGGACACATCAACATTTCATGATATATTAGACATTTTTAAGCGAATTTTGTGCCGGGTACTCTAAAGATTCCACAAATTGACAATATGTTTTACTCAACTGCGTGGTAATATATAGCATAGTTCATTTAATGCAAGAAATATATAGTAAATTATTCACAATAATCTGATAGATTTTACAATATAAAACGTTGAATTTTTACCCGTTAAATATTTTGTATTATACTTTACATGATAAAATGATATTTTACCATAAATTATCTGTAGAAATTGAATGAAATAATTTTAACTAATGCCACGGACGAAATTTCTTATGACATGTAATGAAGATTCGAATGTAATGATGTCCCAAGCCTATTACAACGTACAATAAATTTTATTTCTGATTTCTTCAGAATATTTAGTATTAAATTCTCTCATTGTATCCAATCAAAATGGCGTCAAAGTAGTAATTCTTCATTATGATATGAATAATGATTAAAAAATGATGTATATATGTTTAAATATAGGTTAACCTCAATAGAAAATGGTCTTGAGATATTCTCGAATGCTGCTATATAAGCTAATCTGAATAATTCATCCCAACATGTTGTCGTTACGTGACAACCCAAAGCATCACATAAATTTAACAGCGCCAATCTCACACATATTGGTACTGTAATATATCAACAAATAATAGTAAAATGTAATGTATATTAAATGTATATTAAAAATAGTATTGAAAGTATTTGAATTTCAGATTGATATTCAAATACAATTGATGCAAACTGGCACAGACCGTCGGTTTCGTTGCTTTGTATAAATTGATGTAGCCAATTCTGAAGATCATGTGCACCTGTGCTATGATTGTGACGCGCTGCTATTCCCTCTGATGACCACCATAATACGACATGATCCAATATACCTGATATCGCAGCCCAAGATATTCTTCGATAATAATTCAAAAGTTTTTTTAATCCACGTTTGTTTATCTCCAATTCACCTGTATAGTAAAAGTTTATCGCAGTTTTTTTTACAGTAACTATTAAATAATCAAGCTTAACTATATTATCTTATAGAAGAAATATATTATATATAAATATATATATATGTTTTTTTGTATAATAAGGATAATTCACCTTGATCGTTGGATTTGAAAATATTCTTGTCAAAAAATTGCGGCGGCATAATATCTTTAAACGCAATAATTAATTTTTCAATTTGATTTGTTTGACAATTGACCATGGTCTGTATCGTCTCAATATTATTGGATACAGTGAATTGTTCATGTGAATTGGAAGGAGTTGGAGTGAGTTTTGTGGCGGTCGTATGAGGTGGTGTCATATGTTTCGTTAATGCACTGAAATAATTAATTATTGTTCATAGTATTACGAAATAGCTGATGTGATATTCGACTAACCGGTATATCTCAACACTTGAATTCTCCGATATTTCGTCGGCGGACGGTGGCGATTTCAATTTTTCATGATTACACGGTTGATAAACAGCTAACAAACAATTGATAAGTTCATGGCAATGTTCCTCCGCTCTATTTCGCGCTAATACTTGAAAAATACGCATTGCCGTCATGGTTTTATTGAGCTCATCAAGTATTGACGGACAATCATTTGAAAAAATATTTATTGATGGCTGAATAATATCAACCTTCAATTCCAACACATCATTGTACACATTCACCAATCTTGATAGAACAAACAAATAATTTTTCAAATAAATATAATAATTTGCAATCTTATTTTTCATTATTACCTGAATATTGATCGTATCATTTCATCATTTCTGTCATCAATAATTTTATTGATAAAATTGTAGTGGCACTTGGCCGCGACATGCAACAAACGTTTTATCGATGAAAACAGATGATTAATTTTATAGTTATCCACCAATTGAAGTGGATTACAACAATTGTCACGATTGGCGCACACAAATTCATAATTATCAATGATACTCTTCAACTCCAGCATCAAATTATGCAGCATCTCAATTGATAATAATAATATATTAATAGATATTATAAATCATTGCATGGTCATTTAGATAATATATTTACCTACCTCTTGACAAAAACCATCGATACAATCATGTATTTCATCATTTATAAGAATTATATTTTGAATATGTTTAATTATGGCATTTTTTAGCTCAATCATTTGCGCACATGATGATGATGATGATGCTAATGATAATGGTGATTGTGCGGTTGAATTTGGTATGGGCAGCCACTTACATATATTGACACGATAACAATTGTTCTCCATTTGCATGATAGAATTCTAGATACTCGCTGTACTAATGTGATTGAAGCTGAATGGAGAAGAGAAAAAAAAATACGCAACAATACATAAATACATTCGAATGTATACATATGTTAATACAAATATTCTATTCCAACCGTTGTTAGGGAAACATGGTGTTGTATATGTATGTGTGCATTTGTGTATGAATGTCAATACTACTGGGAGTGCGATGGTGTAATGCGAAATTTGAAACCAAGTCTGCGCGCAAAGGAAGCCTTATACTTACTACTCCAGGATTCACTTGATACTTGGATTGAGCAAGTCGATCATCGTCGCACGAGTAGTTTTTTTTTTATTGTTTACTTTCTCCATTTGCTTTTTTATTGTGCGCTTTAATTTTCTCTCAAATGTATGTTCGTGCTGTAGAATACATGAGGCGTATATATATATATATATTTATATAAATATAATAAATTATAGGTGATAACGATCCTGAAAGTAAATTGAGCATCGTTTATTCATTTGTAAGAAAAGAATTGTAACAATTCAAAGTGATGTTATTCCGTCAATGTTTATCGCAACGAGTGCGTTAAATAATCAATTGTAAGCTGGAACCTTTATCTATTTGGAAATCTTTAATCATTCACGATCAAAATTTTAATCACAGAGTTATAATACCGCAATAAAATTCATCCCGTTGGAATAATAAATTTTTTTGCCTAACATTCAACTAACTTGTAATTATCTCACGACCGACAACCGCATTATAATAAGAATAATATCTGTCCATGAAACCTGATTCTATCGGATTACATTTGGCTGTTCAAGTCTACATACACTACCCAACAGTTGACTGACCCGCACATGAACAAAAGATATTTAGAAACACCTCGATCTATATATTATACAATTATTAGAATATAACACAAGTCTATGGTTTATGTGAATGCATACATGTGCATGCCGACATTTATTTGTATGGGGTGTTTGAATGTTGCATTACGATGATGGGTGGAAAAATTGACAGGAAGGGATTTTTGCCAACGTCGAATGCACAACCCACAACGGCTCACACGCCTCACATTTATCCAGTATTCTCTGAGTAATCAACGCGATTGATTCTACGTGCGTGTTCTCATTAAGAAAATTTAATTTTCTCCTTCAATACATTGGTATTTATTGAACATGTCGTCAACTGGACGTGCAAATTTCACTAACAAACAAACATCACGACATGCCAATCAATCAACCCCATTAATTGATTATACCGGAATTATACGTACACGAAGAGCAGCAATTCGTCAATTTCAATGTTGCTTGTGTGTAATTCTTCTGTAAGTGTACAATGATAAATATTATTATTATATATATATATATTATTTAATTTTGTTATTATAAATTTATTTACGTGTTTGTTTCTGATAATATAGAATAGTGCTCATCATGTCATTAGTGATGACGATTAGTTATTCATTGCGGGATAGCAATCGTATTGGAGACATGCCAATAACTCAATTGCAATCCAGCTGGAAGAAGTTTGAGCCGGCAAATACATCAGCATCATCATCATCATTCAATAATACATCTTTGACTGTGGAAGAATGGGCGGAAGCAGTTAAAGCAGGTGAACGTTCAATAATGGCGAGAAATCGGGCTGATGCATCGGCACAATTATTCAATCCACATCATATTACACCGTACAGCCGACATCGAACAGCTGTCAAGACAAGTCCCCATGCTAGAATAATTGCATTGGCTGGTGTTGGTCAACTTGGCGCGACACGGCACATTGAACAAATTCGCAAAATGAACAATAGCCAATCGGCATTTGGTGCTTTTTTTGATGGCAAATGGGCGCCCAATAATCACTGTGATCATTCATTTTCTCAATATTGCAATTCAATTAGCAACAAATATCGAACATACAATGGCAGCTGTAATCATCCACAAAATCGTGGTGTTGCATTCAGTGAATATTCACGTCTCTTACCGCCAGTCTATGCTGACGGTATTGAAACACCGAGGCTTTCCATATCAGGAAAATCATTGCCATCAGCGCGAGAAATAAGTTTACGTGTTCATAATCCATTGCCAAGTGCAAATCCATCGTTTACAGTGATGCTCGCTGTGTTTGGCCAATTTGTTGATCATGATATGACTGCAACGGCAATAAGTCAAGGGATCAATGGCAGTTCATTGGCGTGTTGTAGTAATGATATAGATGGTATCATATCAGATCATCCTGAATGTTTTCCGGTAATTGTCGGACCTGGTGATCCTGTTTATGATGTGACACGATCGCAATGTATGGAGTTTGTGAGATCAGCACCGGCGATTCAATGTAAAATTGGTCCACGGCAACAACTCAATCAGGTATGTTTGTGATTCATCTACAATTATACAAAGATATTCCGTGTGAATAGAAATAAATGGTTGGATCATTTTTATTCTGGGCAGGTGACGAGTTTTATTGATGGCTCAACTATATATGGATCTGATGAGACACACGCACTTTCATTGCGTTCAAATAAATCCGGCGAATTGCGTATGTTTACAAGTCCAGATGGGAGAAAACTTCTACCACCAAGCACTGATCCTTACGACGGATGCAATACCGTTATTGAAAATAAACGTGGACGTTATTGCTTTGCTGCTGGTGATGCCCGAGCCAATGAAAATCTTCATTTAACATCGATGCATCTTCTTTGGGCACGTCAACACAATTTAATCGCGAGCCAATTAAAAAAATTGAATCCTACATGGCATGACGAGAAACTTTATCAAGAGTCACGACGTATTATTGGCGCTCAATTACAGCACATAACGTATAATGAATTTCTACCGATATTATTGGGCAATGAGGAAATGAAAAAACATAAATTAATGCCATTAAATGGCAATTTATATCGTGATAATAATATAAATGATTCGAATGTATTTGATAGCGCTATTGCAAATAATTTTGCATCAGCGGCGTTTCGCTTTGCTCACAGTTTACTACCCGGCCTTATGAAAATGTCTGATGAACAGCATAATACTGATGCTTATATTGAACTACACAAAATGTTATTTAATCCGTATAGTTTATACAATGAAGGTGGTATTGAACGCGCGATTATTTCAGCCACTTCGAATTATATCCAGAGGACATCCACCCACGTTACATCTCAATTGACACGTCATCTCTTCCAAGATCCGTTGCAGGATAATAATAACTTATTGTCCAATATCACAATTAATGACAATAATAAAATTAACGGAATTGAAAATCCGCCAAAAATAACATTGCCATGTGGATTGGATCTCGTTTCCCTCAATATACAACGTGGAAGAGATCATGGATTACCCGGTTACACTGTCTGGCGAGAATATTGTCATCTAAGTAGACCACGAAACTTTAATGAACTCGTGGGAATTATCGATATCGACAATTTAAAACAAATTCAACAAATCTACGATCATGTTGATGACATTGATCTTTATACTGGCGCGCTCGCTGAAATCAAAACCCAATCGCATGGTATAGTTGGCCCAACATTTACGTGTCTCATTGCTAATCAATTTCAGCGACTCCAAATGGGCGATCGTTATTGGTATGAATTTTCACATCAACCCTATCCATTTACACCAGGTAAGCTGATTAAAAATGTTTTTTTATCTTTCATTCTCATTCACGTACGTTGTCAAATGTATATTCAATTTTTTATCATCACATCTGTTCAAGAACAACTTATTCAACTGCGCAAATCATCATTAGCCAAATTAATTTGCGATTGTTCGGACAATATTGTACATACACAATTGCAAATTATGCAATCGGCGGATTCCGCACGCAATCCAATCACTCTGTGCAATGATATACCTGGCCCAGACTTCGCAGCATGGAAAGAGAGCAATTAATACAATCAACTATATCACAATTAATAGTGACAGAATATCGAATGAAATAACAATATTGCTAATCATAAATTCAATCAATTTTAAATAAACATATAAAAATAATCCTTTTATTGTGTAATAATGGCCATATGTTTAATGATCATTCATCTATAATGGAAGACGCTCGGTTGTGCCGACTATTCTCATCATCATCATTATCATCATCATCATCAGCATCATCTATCATCATATCGTTATTATCATCACTGTCCAATAAATCGGATGTCAAGCCATCATCAACGACATTTCTAGCGAGACTATTTTCACCTCCATCAGAAGTATGTAAATCCAGTACTGATGTCAAATCGCCATCAGTTGAATCTGAATTCTATGATAAACAATATTAATAAAATAATTGTTTATAAATAAAAATATATCACTGTACATTTAAGGTTATTAGTGCAATAACAAGCTAACCTACAAAAATTAAAAATGTGTTTTATTGTAGAATGTTTAGTGCTGAAGTTAATATTTTTCAACTGCAAAGGCAACCTAATCGACTTTCTTCCACTTCGTTATGAAATTGTATCACTAAACTCATTTTGAAATTTTAGTTTCAAGAGAAGTTTAGATAAGCAAAGTGGACCAAGTGCAATTAAGTTGGATCTTTTTGTTAATTTCTTCGAAGTGAAATTATTTTTTAAATTTTATACAGAAAATAGATAGTCCTATTTTCTGACATTTATTGATATTGGAGTTAGTCTGTTATTGCACTCAAAGCCTCTATTATCATTCACAATTAAATCAATTGATATGGATATGGAATCTTACCTGCGATAATATTTCTTGGCCGGCCAAATTTTTATTAACAAGATTGCCCATCCAAAACGCTGTTGAACAATTATTTAACACAAGCATACCTTTAACTCTGTATATTAATTGTTCCAATATTGTTTTTGCCGTGGGTACAAGTTTAGTTAATGCCAAATCCTTTTTCTCTATACTGTGAACACATACAACATTGAGATATCTCGTTGCACCTTGCATCATCTTTAAAAATCTTATAATTTCCTCGGTTTGAAAACGTAAATGGTACTCCAATATTGGCATTCCCGAAATAAGAAATTGTTTCAATACCGATGGCATATAACGCAAATATACCAATAGAGTACTTCTTGTTGTAACCATTTTACAAATCGTTACTATGCCCTGCATATTGTCCGCAACTTTACGCCACAATTCAAATTTTCTCGTATCAGTCAATGCCAATGCCAATGATATCTTGATACCGTTAATAAGACCATTAAATATTTTCAATACCAAATGATGAAAATTCAATCGATTTATCGTTGGCAATGTCGCCAATTTATCATAAGGTTTTTCCATTTTTTTAACTTCATTTGGCAACCATTGCATTACAGATGTCACGGTATCCAATGGATTTCGCTCGTGATCCATCCAATTATTCAACAAACCAACTACAGCTGTCTTGTACATTGCGCCCGTAGGACGATCGTCTGGCCATTCAAGACACAGAAATCCGTAAGCCATTGTTGCTACAATATATGCAATAATTAATATATATATTAATTAAGATTAAATATAATGAAAAATATATATATATATTGTACAAATACAATACCTTGTTTGTCTTGGTGTTGTCGAGTAAATGACGTGGAATGTTTCATCAATGTTTTACAAAGGTCCACTAAAGCAAATGCTATTGATATTTGAGTAGCAACATGCGCCAACGATTCAAAGTATTTAAACGATTCACCAACCAACTTTTTGCACGATCCAAGTGTTAAATTGGATTTATCTATTTGTCCAGCTACAATCCGAAGGCCGTCTAAAAATATAAATAAATATTGTAATTATTATTATTATTATTATATACAATTAAACAAATATGAATTGATGAATTGAAAAAATATACCTCGCAATATAGTATTGTGTGAAACATTATTGAATTGTTTCCAACGGAAAATTGTGGCCAACAAACCGAGTACAAGTTTGAGCGCTTGTTTGTTTTGGTTACTGTTATTTTCATCGTCATGGCCGTCATTGATTTGGGTTTCAAGTTTATTAACAATTATTTTCAATTTGGTGCAAATCTTTGGCAATAAAGTAATTAAATCTTTTATAAATATTTCATCAGCCGTAGTGTCATCATCAAACGCTGCCAATAGTTCTTTAATAATGAAGCATAATTGAGTTGTAGAAATACTATCAGCAGTGACTTGGACTGGTTGCGCTGTTGATGGTGATGACGGTGGACTTGGAGTAATATTTATATCAATAATGTTCAAGATTTTTGCATCTAAGCGTCGAAAATACATGGGATTTTTTGTACTGAGCAATGTTGCAATTTCCCATTTTTCACGATTTTCCAATAATCCTCCACCAACGCCACTTTTTTCCGTTGCTGTAGCTACAGTGCCAATCACTATCCGTTGTTTTCCCTTTTTTACCAATTTTTTTTCAACTTGTTTCAATGGCGGCAATTCACAATTGTGAAAGTAGCAGGAGGGTGGTTGGTATCGCGTCTCAGCAATTGTCAATAGATTGCTCAATTCACTTTGGAGATCGATGATATTGTCCAAACGCTTCAATACCTGTTTTTGCAGGATTGGATCCGATTGTGTAACAAATATATTGATCAATTCACGAAACCAATTGATACAATGAAACAAATAATCGAGTGTGTATAAATCGGGTAAATCCAAATTTTTTGGCATCAATATCGGAGAGCCAAGAAGTGCACTTATATTTTCCACACTTTCATCATCGTTTATGTGCATAAAGCATAGGCCCATTAATCGCAGTAATGCTGGAACAATTGCCCCACCATATTTGGAATGTCCAAATTGTACAACGCATATTTCTGAATCATTGGTTGATTTATTGAGTTCAAATGTTGATTGAAGTTCACCAGAATATACACACATATCTGTCATATACGTATTTATAAATTGTTCCTCAATTTTATCGGTTATACATTTAAGAAATTCTCTATCAATATTTGGCGTATTTGAAATTACAGATCCAATTTTATCATAAAAAAATCCCTGTGATCGCGGACAATCATTGACACCATGCAGTACTTTTTGAAATATTCCCTTGGCTGTTTCATAACAGTTTGGATTTATTGCCAAATGTTTGATAGCCATAACTGCACCGGCAACACCTTTACATTTTGTCATACTGTCACGACGGCACGACAATTGTTTTTGCAAGAGTATGAATAAATCATCGCGCAATGCATCAGATATTGTATTTGAATTGGCGCAAAGTGCATGCAATAAATCATTCAATATTATTACATCTTCGAGATTAAATTTTTCAACTTGCTCCATTAGAATACGTAAATGATTGCAGTGCGCTTGTAAATATCGTTTTTCATCTTCATTTTTTGTCATTTTACAGAGTATTGCCAATGCACTTTTGGCAGTTTGATCATTATTACCCATAAGTAATATCAATTTTTCAATAATTTCTCGTTGTTTGTGAATTAAATGGCCATGACTTATAAACTGTTGGCGAATCCATTCAGATGAAAAATCTATCAATATTCGATCGTCTAATTTCAAAAGACTTGACGCCATACGTAAAGCAATTGGCTGTAAATCATAAGCCACTTTTTTATAATTCTTATAAAATTCATTGAGCAATTTTGCATCGTAATAGCCATTTTTTACATGCTGTTTAAAAATAGCATGGGCTTTTTTTTTTTTCATTGTATTATCGTAAAGTAACAGTAATATTATTATATCAAATGGCTTTGGACTATCTGCTGTTACACCTGTAACTAATACACCGGCATTCGCCATATCATTCGACAATATTATACTTGTTTTTATTGCATCCACAATTAACATTTGACTTGTGTAATATTCATCACAATTTTCACCATCCAATGGCTGCAATTCCAGTGTACGAATGACACGTAATACATTTTGACACGAATCAATTGTTGTACATTCAGTCAAACAAAATCGAATAATGGCCGCCATTTTATTAATATGACAATTGCTCTGCAACAATTGCAGCATTTTATTACGAAGCTCTTCCTGCGATTCTTTACCCAGCGATAAATTTGTAATACTGTCAAGAATAGTGATTGTTAAATCGCTATGAACTGACATTAATCTACACAATATCTCAGCAATATTTTCATGTTGCGTATCAACAACAATATCGGGTAGGAAAGTTATCAACTCGCGTTGAAACCACATTGGACTTGTTTCCAATAATTCCTCCAATTTAACCGTCAATAATTCGGTATCATTTATTATTTCAATGAATCGTAATTGTTGAAGTAGTTGATATGTCCATGGCACATCATCAATACAATCCCTATCAACAATCAAAAAGAATATATTAATTATCAATTATTGTTTGCTGTGCTCCAATTTAAACAAAAACAAAAAAAGTATAAAAATGCGTATAAATATTCTTACGCAGCAACAACAGTTTCATTCAATTTTTTTATCAAGCTATGGAGTATTTTTGTTTGTAGCTGAGGCACTTGAAGTAATATCCTAACGAGCGACGTATTTTTTGTATGTTTCATTGTCAGTGATGTCGTTGTCGATTGTTTATTTCCATCACCATCAACAATACTCGTTGAATTCAAACAGCGTTCGAGAAATTTTATATTTGATAATAGATGTGTTTCCCATTCTTGTAAAATACTATTGGCATTGTAATCACAGCGATTTAATAACTGCACCATTTTCTTTACAATAATTAATCGATCATTATCAATGATATAACAGTCGGCATTTGCCTCATCATCAATTGTAACACCTGCATCCATAAGAAAATTATCAAAATTATTTGTCTCAATGGCACCATTTTTATTAACAATCGATTCAACTTGATTGCGATTGGCAGAAGCATTTGGAACATTATGTCGTTCTGTATTTGTTGGTCCACTGGAATTCTGTGATTTCTTCGTGTTAACATTAACTCTATTTTCAATGTGATCAACTGAAATTTCACCAACTATTTCTCTATCATTGTTTGTCACTATCTGTTGTGATAGAATTCTTTTTTTAATTGGCGATTTATCAATCGCACTATTATCACAATTAGGTCTCTTTAATTTAGACATTTGATCAATTGGCTTGTTTGTATCATCAGATGTGGTAAGAATAGGTAATGTGGATGGATCTATCTGTTTACGTAGTAAATCGGTATTTGATTCTCGCTGAGACATCCCAGCAACACGTGATGTTGCACTACTGAGAAAAATATCATCTGTATCCATAACAGAGGACGTTTGAGATGTTGTTGGAACATTAATATTTTTATGTAAACCACGTCGTTGTATTTTTCGTTTATCCATTGCAATATTGATTACCTGTCTGATTCACTTGTGCTATTGAACTTCAATGGGGTCATGAAACCAAACGCATTCAAATATATTTAAATGCAATTAATCTGATGATATTGAGGAATACAATCGCACCGGCTTAGTTTCAGTATGTCCTTTGTTTAAATATATATAAACATCATATTCTCCTCCAGTTGGCTAGTTCAATGATAAACATGAGGAACAGTGAGAAAGAACTGGAATGTCCCTGACGTTTTTTTTTTTTGCCTTTTCTACATTGTCGGTATGGTAGATAATGATATATATCGGAGTCAGCTGGTTGGTCATATAAGCTATGCAACGCAATCACGCAAGATTATTGTGTCAGTAGTTTTGTGTATTTATGTATATCACTCATTTGTTCATATTGGTAGGTATAAATATAAAAGCAGCAATAATATTTCACGTATATTTATATCCAGTGTATTACGTTTATTCAAAGTATATAATAAAGATGATGTTTATTGAATTCTAGGAATATAACCTTATTCAGATACTATAAATAGTGATTTATTTATCTGATAATAAACGATTGGGCTTTATAAAATTGCACCATGATATCTGCTGGATTATCATTAGCAGCAACAGTTTCCTCGTCTCCTGCTGGGGGGTCGAGGTTAAATAGTCCCACTCGTGATCATGTAACTGAGGATAGTGCAAGTAAATTAACGGATTATTTACATCGTATGGCTGGGTATTTGGATACGGAGGTGCATGCAGTTGTAAAAGATCATTGTTATGCTCGACCTTGGAATTGGAAACCCGAAAATATTTATGTTAAGCCAACGAGGAATATTTTTTTTTCGTCATCGTCGTCAGCAGTTTGCCAGGAACGCACTAATCGAATGCGGTGAGTGAGGATTTGATGGTTCTCTGTACACAGAGTGAATTTTATATTAAATATTGTTCAGTGCACATTAGTCCGTCTGGGACACATCAACATTTCATGAAATATTATATATTTTTATATATAATATATTTTTCCTATGATATGTTGTAATTAGTATTTGAATGTAATGATGTCCCAAGTCTACTACAATGTAGGATAAATTTTACTCCTCTTTTCATGAGAATATTTAGTATAAAGTTGTCTGTGTGTATCCATTTTACATTATATCATCATCGTTAATATTATTATAATATTTAAGAGAATTATTGTACAATAACAGAATGTTAATTTATTCAGAAACAAATTGTCATGTAAGGATGAAACAATTGATGTTGAGTATGAGGATCCTCAGGAGCAATTAGTTTTACCATATAATTTAGCAAGATCACGACAGAGCATGGATGAATCACAAAAATTGGTAAATTTTATACGACCTGATGAGAATAATGATGAGGATTGGGAGGAAACAGTTGAAAAAACATTTTGGTCACCCATACAAAGGAGATTATTTACACGAGCATACAATATATTTCGCGCTGAGCGTCTTTCACGATTAACAAAAATCAATTGTGCCACTGAAGTACTCCATCGCCGTTCATCAATTGACATTGCGACAAAAAGATTTCGCGAAATATTAGCGTCAACTGGATGGGATTGGCGAATAATACAGTGGTTGCATACATCATTAATTGGCAATTTATCGCGAGAGTATCTTGTAATTTATCTCGATATTCTGCAAGCATTGCGAACAAAAATTCCACAGCTTATTGACAGAATGATTGCGGCATTGCAGCCAAATAATACTCCAATAATTCAAACTGGATCAATACCATCAGAGTCGCTTAATGCATTGCTTAAGAGATCGTGGGATCCAATATCGGCTTGTCTAAATGCAAATCGTCCAAAAAAATTGCCCGGTAATCCAATATTAATTGTGACATCATCAGGAATTAGCAGCAATTTATCTTCGCGCCAACATAAATGGATCACGCAATTGGGTACACTTGGAATGGTCGTAACTGTCCATTCGCATTTTGGATTGTCCGCAAATAGAATGACAATGACAGCGTGCATGGATCAACTTGTTCAAGGTACACGTGCAAAAATTCAAGATGTAAGAAATGATTATCCTGGCAGGCCAATGATATTAATTGGTATGAATACGGGCGCGGCATTGGCTTGTCAAATTGCACAAATGGAGCACGTTACGGCAGTTGTATGTCTTGGGTTTCCATTTTCCACTGTTGAAGGTAAGAGAGGTAGCCCGGATGACATGTTGATGGACATACGATGTCCAGTGATGTTTGTCATTGGACAAAATGCCAATTTAGTGAGACCAGATGATTTGGAAGATGTGCGTGCAAGAATGTTAGTGGAAACTAGTCTTGTTGTAGTCGGTACAGCTGATGATCATCTGAGAGTTTCAACAGCCAAAATAATATCAGAGGGAATCACTCAGGCTATAGTTGATCGGTGTATACTTGATGAAATTGGTGACTTTGTCGGTGGTATATTGTTGCAGCCACATCCATTGCCACTGCGGCCGACCAGTTCAGTGATGAATTTCAACAAAATTACCACAAAAAGAGAGCCGCGAAAACGCAAAAATTCAACAAGCAGTTCAGTCGATAGCGAATCTAATTCACCCAATGTTAATAAAAAATTACGACAGTGTGGACCAATTGATCGCCGAATTACCCCAGCGATGAATTCAAATTCTCTTTCGATAACAAAAACGTCAATCGGTGGATTAATTAATGCTACAGAATCAAACAATCACATCAATATTGGTGGAAGTTATACAAATAACGTTACTTCTAATTCTAATCAACGGCGAAATTCTAAAGTGTTAAATAATCAAAAGCCAAATAATATCGATCAATTGCAACTGGCTAGACAGGCAATTCAGGTAAATTTCATAATGAAAATATAATTGTATTTATTATTAAAAAATGTTTAATATTTGTTAATTGAATTTTTAGCAAAATGCCAATTTACCAAAAGCTAATGGAGGTCTTACGTTAAATATTGGATCATTGGCCAGTTTAGCACCCATTGGCCCAATTAGATTGACGCCAAATTCATCGTGTCCATCAACTCCACATTTAGCTGCAATAAAATCATTAACTACATCCAAATTATCACCGTCTATACCAATATCATCATCATCATCGATCCCAGTCACAAAAATGTCAAAAATGATACAGACTGGAAATTCACTTAATTTATCGGGAAAGTTATTGAATAGTGTTACCTCAATGAACAAAACCCTTTCAAAATGTGTTGGGACAAATAGTTATAATAAAAATATAAATATCCACGAGCAAACCGGAGAACCGAAGCTCGTAACTGTTTTTACTTCAGGCGGTAATCAAGTTCGAGTTGGTCCAACATCCAATGCATCAAGTAGGCATTAAATTTATTAAGCATTCTCGTTTGAAAGTACATAACTATATTGTAAAAAATAATTAATTAATTTTAGTGATGCAGGTTAAGTCAATTGGTGGTACAACAGCACCATTGACTGCATTATTACACAGCCGTAAAAGTTCTATTATTAATAATAGTGGAAAAGCTCCAGTGTGTACTCCAACTACTATATTATTAACTTCATCTGGTGAGTTGTCCAGCAGTGTCTCCAACTCCAGTACAATGACAACTGGCACGTCAATATCGACTACAATGACGACAACGACAAAAGGTAGAATATAATTGTTTAGCTCGACACGGAATAATAGTAATTGCATACCAATTATTCAATAGTTTCATCAAGTGAATCAATAATTTTCTTTTCAAATTGTAAAAAATTGATGAATAATTAGTTTCTTTCCAATTTTATTTTTCATTTTTCACTATTTTTCTCTTTCTTTTATTTTCGTATCTAGTTAAAATGATCATAGTTCATATAAATATGATTGTAAATAAAGAATATATCATGTGAATATATTTTTTATTATATATGTAATTTGAATAGAGGTATTTTACACTTGATCATTCACAATTTTTCAATTAATAATTTAAATGAAATTAAATTTTGCTACTTGAATTCATCATCATTATTTTAAATACATTAAAAAAAAAGAAAAAGAAAATGTAAATACGTAAATGTTGAACATTCCACAAACTTTTTCATTTTTCTCTCGTTTTCATTTATTCTTTTTTTCGTTTTTTTTTTTTTTCAGTATTATTTTTTGAAATATAAAGACAAATTAAAATCAATATTCTCGTGTATAAAAATATATATACGAAAAGTAATATATATACATATATTACTATTCGTAGTTCTTATGTTTAATATTGAATAAAATCAGTTTTCGGTACTTTGAATTGATTTAATATCTCCTAAAATCCTAAATCCCACATTCCATATTATTTCTATCAGATATATGTATATATACGCACATAGATGCATTAATAATATTGACTTAATTTACTGTCAATACAATTAATATCATGTGAATATTAATTAATTGAGTGCATGTGACAGTGAAATAAGCAATAAACACATTTTTGCATAGCGATGGAGAGCTCAAACCAAGGCGCAATCGTAAATTTCACCGGTATGAAGAATGTTACCAGAAAATTAACCAAGAATACATCAATGAATGTTGCTCAATTATCAACAATGCCTGAAATAAACAAAAATACATTTGTCAATCAAATAACAAAATTGCCATGGTCAAATAAAGCAAATGATATTCAAAAAATTGCAAATAATTCGTCAATGATTGCAATTAACAGTACACCATTGCAAAAAACTTCTTGGGATAAACCGTCGGCGTCATCACTATTAAATATTGGCGAATTATCGACGAATATTGACGATGATTTAGGAAATATATTGGATATTCCAATAATATTTGCAAAGGACGGTGACAATTTAAATGACATTGACAAGACACCATCATCATTTGCAAGTAATACTGATATGTTTGAAAATAATATTGGCGTTCAAGTTGGATCGTTGTCCGCATCCACCACCTCCACTTCAACGACAGTTGTACTATTGAGCAATAAAAATTGTCAAGCCAATACACGACAACCCATCGCAACAAAAATCACTAATGCCACATCAAATGAACGTGGATCAATGCAATTGATTAATGCTACTGATATTTTGAATCATCATGTCGCCTCCCAGACTTGCATTAAAAACCTATCGATGTCAAACATTGGCAATAGAAGTGTTGGTTCAGTTCAAACAAATTTACACTGTTCAACTGTCAATTCGCCTACAATTAAATATACAAAAATAATATTGTCAAAGAGAAATGCTGGCGCTCATAATACTTCTAGCAATCAGGTTATTTTAACTAAAAATAGTTGTAAATTATCGTCGCCGCATTCAAATACTGACAATCACAATCAAAATGTTTCTTCTATTAAAGTTGCGACAGGTTTGCAGAAATATGACAGAGACGACTGTACATTAAATACCAAAATAATTGAAAATAGCATTAAGTGATATATAAACATGTATATGAAACATTGTTTAAACATTTTTCTTCTTTTTTTTTTCATTGTAATTTGTAACGCGCAACGTCACAATAAGCTATTGTAAAAGTACACATCAATAATTCGATTCAATTTGATTCAACTGAGTCTTCGTGTGTTTTTTTTTTATCTTTCTTATTTGCCACAAACAGAAAGTATCGACAATTTAAATATATTATTAATAATTTTTTTAGAAATTGAGCTTTGTAATAAACATTATTGATAATTATTTTGTTTATTCCATTTTATATACATTTGTGCAATAAATATTAATAGTTACTAGTTTTTTTAGTCTAACTTAAAAGCTGTTCTCCATTAGTTGATGTAAACATGGTATGTATTTTTCTACTGAGTTCTGGGCCGAGTTTTCTAACTTTAGCTAAAGGACCGGCAGCTGCTCTCTTGATCTATTACAGCAATAATTTTTATATTATCATTAACATATAATTAAAATTTTATCGATAATTCAATACTAACTTGAATACTTTGAAGTAATTGATCACCATCCTCGACTGAAGAGCAATTCATATAAGCCTGAAATGAATGAATTTTAAAGTAATACTGTACGAAATTCAATGTAATATTGCAATTTTTTCCTCAATAATTACTTCAAATAGTTGCTTACATTTATTAATTCGTTAGGACTTGAATATATTGAACATATAGCATCAGCTGTTGCTAAACTCGTCGTATTAAACATACAAAGTTGCTTGAGCCAAAGTTTTTTCAAGCCATATCCATCATTATCAACTTTAACAGTTTTTGTATTATCTCCAGCAGCAAAAAAGTCCATTTGATCATGTAATCTATCTCTTGTTTCTAATTTATATGTTTTTTCAGCGATTGCTTTTGTATACTGATAAATTAATAAACTCATGTCCGATGTATTTTCAATGAGTCTTGTATTAATGTTGATATCAAGTTGTATATCAATTAAAGATAATTCAAAAGTTTTTCGTGATATTTTTGGGATGTCAATCATTTCATTATTATCGTACGATTTATTATTTTTTCGATTTGTATTGCGTTTGCAATTTTCAAAGTAATATTCTATACCATAAATGACAAGAGTGCATTTTATTTCTGGCATCGCGTCAACAATTGATGCTATCGATACTGTAAATTGTTCATTATGGATCAGTTTGATAACCTCATCCCACTTCCAAATAATTAATGCATACTTCTCACGCATTTTTTTGATTGTAGTATTCAGTTTGTTGTCATCATCAATGGTATAATCTTCAATTATTCTTGTCCATGTGATACAATTATTTGGTATCACTAATGATGAACATGTGGAATAGGTCACTGAAGCTGATTCCAGCATGACCACTGTCTCATGATAAAAATCAAAATTTGTTTCAATACAATCATTTATATTAACGTGAATGAACTTCATACATTCACCCGGTTGAATGTTTTTCAATTTTTTCTGCGCAATTTTTTTTACAATTTTCTCATGTGCTGCATTTTTTTTTGCTTCAATCTTTTTTTCATCAATTTTTACGGATTTTACCATGGGTTTTTTCTTCGGTACTTTTGATTTATTGACAATTGATTTTTCAATTAATTTATCGACATTGAATTCATTTTTTTTTGGCGATTTATGACCACATTGTGTTGATGATGAACAAGTGGCATTTGAAATTATAACCTCATCATGCGCCGGATAAATATGGTCAGCTGCTGTTGATGCTACTACATCATAATCAAAATCTACTGGAGGAAAATGATAATCATTATCGTGATTTGTCTCTATAGCACGACATTTTCGCATCAATTCATCGATGTCATCACCCACAATCGATGAACCACCATCAGAATCATCCAAACAAATTGCATCAGACACATTCATTATTACAAATTACATACAATATATCTTTGTACAGTACAACTTTTATATTGTATCATAAATTAACAATTATTGAAGATAAATCTGGTATTGCAGTAACAATATATATATATAAACTAATAATCCATTGAATTATATAATGATGACTAAGAGTTTAACACAGCATCAAAACACAAAAGAAATATATTTCAAGGTAATATAATACATTTACATTTGTAATAAACTGTAGCATATGTCTCTAATACACAAAATATATATAAGAAATACAATATAAATTTGGCTACTTTGAAAAGTTTTGTATATCCAATTACAATAGAGATAGAAGAGGACTATAATGAACTAACAATTCATATTATTTATCAATTTATATATTAAAAATGTGTCAATAATAATAAAAAATAATGTATTCAATATCCATGGAGTATACTATATATTTTCCATTTCAAGACGTGATCATCAGTCATCCACTTATTTACAATCGGGTTACGTAAATTTCCGCGACCCCGAGTGTAAAAAGTCAAATGATCATCAGGCCAAACAAATACACATACACAATTCAATTTATATTAAACATATTTATATATGTCACACTCAGTAAGTTTATGGATAAAAATTATATGAGTTCAATGTATTTATAATAATATATATTTTATTTGCAAATGAAATTTCACCACATCAAAACTGTATCATATAATTTTACAATTAAGTTTCAATGACATACCTTCAATATATATCAATGAATAATTGTGAATAATTGATAAATAATAATTAATTTTGGCAATTATATATTACAGATTTTGTTTGGACTAATTTTGAGCTGCAGAATATATATATATATATATCTAATTGAAGAAGAAGCTTGGGATAAAAGATTATATTGACGTGATGACCGCGTTGACCCCTCGACACATAATCATGTAGGATAATAGAGTCTAAATAACTTGGCTCAACCATCAACGCAAGTCGAAGTGGGTATATGGTGACAATACAAGTCAATGAGAACAGTGAGCATCAATTCATCAAACTATGGACACTCATATGTATATATGTATTTACTGATGAATATGTGGAGCTTAGAGGGAGGTGATAAATCAGTGGATGCACTTTAGCAACAATGAAAATCAAATTATCCACACGCAGAGAATTTTATACAAAATATTCTAATGCAAAGAGGAATAATTGTTTCATTCTTACATGTTAATTTATTTTTTGATAAATTAACATTCTGTTATTGTATAATAATACTCTTAAATTTTATAATAATCTTGATGATAATGATGATAAATTGTAAAATATTTATACAGGGAGAATTTTATACTAAGTATTCAGATGAAAAGAGGAGTAAAATTTGACATACATTGTAGTAGGCTTGGGGCATTATATTACATTTGAATACACATTACAGTATGCTATAGGAAATTTTATTCATGACATTAGTCAAAATTATTTCATTTAATTTCTCCAAATAATGTATGGTAAAGTATCATTTTATCGTGTAAAGTATCATGCAAAATATTCGATGGATAAAAATTCATTGTTTTATATTGTAAAATCCATCTGATTATTGTGAATAATTTAGTACATTTTTAGCATTAAATGAATTGTCCTATACATTACTACGCAGTTGAGTAAAACATATTATCAATTCAAGTAGAATATTTAGGGCTGTGCACTTTGAAAATTCGCCTAAAAATGTCTAATATTTCATGAAATGTTGATGTATCCTAGACTTACTGTGGTGCATAAGGTAATATTTAATATAAAATTCTCTCTGTGCAACAACATTGTTTTTATTTTCCATTTCTCATCATTTTTTTTTCGTCTCCTTTTAATTTTATTTACAACGTAGGTTTTATGTGTTCTACATACACATTATGTTTACGGAGGTATATTATATGGCAATGCCCGAGAAGTTTGTAATGAAGTGACGCCATTCATTCTCAATCAATTAAGTAAGTACACTTTTTAATATTCCAAAAATTGATTATTATATTTAATCATTCTATAAAAATGATTCATAAAATCAAATTGTTATATAATTGATGTGTAAAAAGACTCCAGACAACGAATATAAATAATAGCAAACATGTGAAAAACAATGGCTGCATACTATTTTGTTTATTCATAATACTGATCAATATTTATTCCAATAGTATTAGTCAAACCTACAAAAATATATTGAACTTGTGTTGATTGTACATATCAAGATACTGGTCAAGGGTCTACATAGTTAAAAAGGCACGGAAAATTTTTGTTTGTCCATGAGAAAGCAAGAGATAAAAATGGACAGAGAATCATAACTTTTCCATCGATATGAGATACCCCTATTTGTATATGTATATACTGTTGTATAAACACACAACAGTATTGGCTGATGTATTATTATATACTATATATACTGCTCCCCTGGACACAAATGATAACTGCCATGCGATAACAGCCATCAACCATTTCCCTGAATTCTTCATTTTCTCCGCATATTTCCTTTAAAATAGTCATTACACTTGGAATCTTTAATAATATCAAACAGTTTCATATTCATTATTATGAAAAAATAAATACCGAGTAATATACTAAATAAATTCTCCCGACAATAATAAATAAATAATGTGAATTAAAATATTTAAAACACATTGTAAAGTAGAAATAGTTGAAAATCATCTTCATATAGGATAGTGGAGAAATGGAAGCAACAGAGAAATGAGATAACAGACATAAAAGTGCTATGGCGTCCTATCTCTATTTAGCAAAGAGATGAAGTACACCAGGGTCGCACATACATATGTATATATATATATATATATTTATTTATTCAGATTCATCGAGAACTTGAGAGAGGCCTATACATATGTACAAGTCTCCATGATGTGATCTCTTCATTATATTATAAACTTGTGTCGTACATATTTATTGAGAGAGATGGCTAAATACGTGATTGAAATGGAAAACGAAGATGAAACATTAGAGCTGGATGTTGTTGATGATGGGGGAACTGTGATTGGAACCATGGTGGGGACAGTGGCCGATAGTCAACCATGATTTAACGAGAGCATAAAAGCACCGGACGAAGAAAAGCACGACGCTGTTTTGTTCAGCAGTACTCATTGGCTATTTGGGGTTTCAATTTATTTTGTGATTGAACAGTGAAATATTGAAACATCGAAAGTTTTACCATGATGGGACACACACCCCGGCTCATGTCCGCGGGCCTTTTCGTCACCGTCCTCCTACTATTTCATTTAGGACCAGCTCAAGCCAGTAAGTTAATATCCAATAATTTATAAAATTTCTCCGGCTTTCATATTTTTTTTTATTTAATATTACAATTAAATATAGCATTTTGGTATTGAATAATTTATTGTTTTATTGGAAAGCTATTTTTTGTTATAATGATTTATATTTGTATATAGAGTTTTTTATTTTTTAAAACGATAACGATGAAGTCGGGTGGATTGAAATTGAAATATTATATTGATTATCAAGGACAATGGGATTTTGTAACAGATGAAATGAGAATGGTTGATGGATGTACTCTCATTTTCAATGAGATCGTTTGCCCGTATCATTAAAATGATTATCATTCCCCCGGACGAAACGTGTTTAACCGGACATTTGGTAAATTGGTCGATTTCATTCCACGTCCTCTATATACAAGTGTGGATAAAATTGATCTGATGTTTATCTTGCATCCCAGTCTTGTGCTCTCCCTTTCAATGTTGGATCTTTCATATCCGAATAATCGTAGCTAAGTGTAATTGTTGGTACACACACTTCTTGGTTAAATTGTGTAACTAAATTTAATGGTATTGCATTAATTAAACTGTTGCTAATACTCTCTATAATATTCTTCAATAACGATAAATGTAATTGTGCACATTTATCTTGGATTAAAATAAAAAATAAATCATGAAAATATATATTAAATATTTTCCACGTGTTGCAATGAATTTTTAGTTTCAAATTTATCAGTAAAATATTTTTATAAATACTCATGTATTTCATGAGATTTAGAAGTAAAATTATTAATAATATCTTCGCTACAATATAGAATTCCGTTTGAGAATTAATGTCAGATTGATAAAAAAAAAATGGTATTAAATTTGGAAAGATATTTTTTTTTGTCGAAGAAATAGTACGAAATGTTCCAATTGAAACAGCCATTGGCGACTTTTTTTTTCGGGTAAGTCAGTGGCTGAATTATCACCTCCATATATAATTGAGAAAGAGAATATTAAATCATATCATTCGTCATGACCTTTTTTTTTATCTATCTGCTAAAATATATCAAGCAAGTGTGAAGGGATCAAATGTTTTTATAAATCCAAATTTTCGTAATTGTTACAATTTCTTTATTTTTATTCGAATATAAATTATATGTTTACGGGTTTTACCCTGCGGTCAAGCCGATAAATCACGACCCGCCGCGAGAACTCGACACTTTTATCTATAATACATTATATATAAATATATAATACATGAAGAAATTGGCAACGAGTGAGGGCTGATATGTGCGATTACTCCTGACCCATGTTTCACATTTGTATATATATATATATATATGTATATATACATATATAATTTTTTTTTTATATTTTTTAATGCCTTCGGCGAATCATTGCAATATAATATGTGATAAAACAGCCGGTATAAACATATTATATTACGCATTTGAATAAATGATTTGTTATTTTATACCAAGGGGTAGATAATTTTCTATCTCTAATGTTAAATATAAAATAAAAATCATTTGCATATTATTTTAGATAGACATACATTGAATACAATTATGAATATCATTGTGTCTTCTATATATTGTTGTTAACAACCCCGTGATTACAGTTTCATCTTGTTCGCGAATATATAGCACATCCAAATGCCACATGTCTTATCACAAATCAGTGAATTGAATCAACATATTATTTAGGGGCTAAGGTCAATACGATATCATTTGAGTCATCATGGCAAATGAATGTGCTGTAGACTGACGTTGTTTTTGTCACAGGTCAACTAACATTCAGTCCTTGTCGTACAGACACATATACAACAAAATAATCTCAATTACTCAAATATATATAATGACACTTTTTATATATAAAAACGATGTGTACATTTATTATAAATCAATTCATTTGCCAATTTTATAATTAATTATTCGTTATATTTTTATATAATTTACGTATTCAATAGCATTGCAAATGAAACTAAACCCAAAAATAAGATGGAAAAAATAAAACAATTAAATTTTACGTAGATCAACTCTACTCACATTCACTGTTTGATAATAAAATAAACACTCGTGATTTATGAATTAAATATATATATCATTGGGATAATATTAATTATCATTGAAGAAATGAAGAGAAAAAGCAAATGCTAATGATAATTCCTACCACTATTAATTTGTCTATTCTTTCAGATCAATGTATCGTTGGCTGCCATGGAAGTAAGTATTTGAATAAATATATAATTATTATAACAATATACAACGTAAATAATTATTGAAATTACAAATAATAAAAAATAAATAAATAGTGCAAGCAGGCAAAGGTTATGCCGGGGGACACACGTATATATACGACTTTGAGGGGACATCAGTGACATCAGTGAGTGAAGCAGAGGGTGATTCAACTGTAAAATTGAATGCGCTGGTGGAGTTGGCTGTGAAACCAGACTGTGTTCATCAATTGAAATTGAAGAATGTCCGTGTTAACGGGGCTGTGAGTATCACAAACAATTGTTAATAGCAATGAAATAATAATAATAATAACATTAATAATATCCACTTGAATATTTTTGTTTATATGAATGGAATAAATTTGTTTTTGTAGCCCAGTCCGCATAATGACGTGGAAAAATATGCTCTTCAATTCAATTATCATGATGGTCATATTGACACGAGTATTTGTACTGAGCCCGGTGATTCACAGGCTTCGCTCAATATCAAACGAGCAGTTGTATCGCTATTCCAGTCATCGATGATGGTTGATAGTGGTATACCAACACGATATGAAACAGATATATTTGGTACTTGCGAAACGGACTTTGAATTTCATCACGATGGTGATGTTTTGACAATTGAAAAATCGAGAAATTTAGCGCGATGCAACCACCGTGAGAGTATGAAACATCCACTCATTCATGCTGTTTATGATGATTCATCAGACATTAAATCATCGCCAATTCTCAATTCACACCAGAAAATTCATCAAGTATTTACAAAGGGTATATTGAGTAGTGCCAAGTCAACAGAAACTTATGGCTATCGGCCATTTTCAAATGGCGCTGCCGGTGCCAAAGTTGTTGTACAATCAAGTTTATCATTCAAATCAGACAAAGCCGATGGATCGCCAAATGCACCAGTCTCATCACCAAAATCATTGGTGTTCGATCCACCACATCCAGTTACTGACTCGTCATCGCCGGATGCAATTGAAAAAGCTTTGAACAATGTTAAAGATGAATCAGGACCTGATGCAGTGAAGGACGAAGCAGCCGAGAAATTCGGTGAACTCGTTAAAGTCCTCAAACGAAGCAATAAAAATGATATTGTTACGGTATATCGTAAAGTAAAATCCGGCGCTGGTGGTCATGAAAAAAAAATTCTTCTTGATGCATTGTATAGAACCGGTAGTGGTGAAGCCGCTGAAGTAATTGTCGAATTGATAAAGAATAAAGAAATTTCTGGATTACAGGCGCTTGCCTTTTATGCCAGTCTCGCACTTATTGATCACGTTAATCTTCCATCTGTAACAGCTGTGACATCATTACTTGATCAGCCAAATGTTCCACGTATCGGTTATCTTGGAATTGGACGGGTCATTGGAAAATATTGTCAACAACATGAATGCGAAAATGTCGCTGAGATCAGCGCAGCTGTTGCCAAAATAAATGAAAAGATTGGCAATGGAAAATCCAACAGTCGTGAACAACAAAATGTTATAATTGCAGCGCTAAAAGCTATTCGTAATGCCAATTATTTCAATAGTAAAATAAACAAAAATATTGTTGCAATTGTCAAGGATAAAACAATTCACAATCGAGTTCGTGTTGCTGCAATTGAAGCCCTTACTGCAAAATGCTCATTGGAATGGAAAAAGCCAGTAATTAAAGTATTCAGTGATACAGAAGAGGACAGTGAAATTCGAATAAAGGCTTATTTAAGTTTGGTTGAATGTTCATGTCCCCATGTCGCCAGTGCTATTGAAGAAGTTATTAATGTTGAAACGGTAAATCAAGTTGGATCATTTGTAACAACGCACTTGCGTAATTTACGCGCTACCACTGATCCAAATAAACAAAATGCCAAATATCATCTTGGTGGAATTAGGCCACATAGAAAATTCCCTGAAGATTTCCGTAAATTTTCATTCAATCATGAATTTTCATACAATATCGATGCTCTTGGTGTTGGCTCGGCGGTAGAGCAAAATGTTATTTACAGTCAAAGAAGTTTTGTTCCACGCTCGGTCAGTTTAAATTTAACCACTGAATTATTTGGACGTTCATTCAATTTCCTTGAAATCGATGCTCGCGCTGAAAATCTTGATAGACTTATTGAACATTATTTTGGGCCAAAAGGTATTATAAGACGACAAGCACTTACAGCACTGTTACAAAATAGTAAAGATGGCTTCTCAGATGTATACGATCATTTGAAACAACGTGCTGAATCAACCCGTCGTGGACGTCGCAGTGCAATTAAACAAGCTGATCTTGAGAAATTTGCGAAAAATGCAAAACCAATAGACGCTGAAATCGATGATGATCTGGATATTGATCTATCATTAAGACTCTTTGGTGTTGAGCTTGCGTATATTGATTTGAGTGATACAAGCAATGGCAGTCCAAATTTAGCCATAGATCGAATTTTTGATTTTATCGATCGTTCGTTTAAACAAATAAAAGATTTTGATTACAATATCTCAAAACACATTCATTTGCTGGACGTTGACTTGATTTATCCAACAGGTCTTGGTTTTCCATTGTCAGTTGGCGTTGAAGGTAATGGTGTAGTTCACATGAAGGCCAATGGTAAACTTGACGTGCCCGCAATAATGAATGATCCTGATAATGCTGTTATTAAAATTGGTGTCGAGCCAAGCGCCAGTATTGCCATTATCGCCAGTCTCACCATGGAAACATTCGGAATGGAATCTGGACTCAAAGTCATCAGTCGTCTTCATACTGCAACCGGTTCGGACTTATCGATTAAGGTTCTTGGTGGCAATGGTATTGATATTAATTTGGGTGTACCGAAGAAGAAGCAAGAAATAATCAGTGTATCGAGTCAAGTTTTGTTCTTCAATGATAAAGGCCAAGTTCATGAACCCAAATTTCCCAAAGGTAAAGAACATTCCGATTGTTTTGATCAATTCTCAACGATACTTGGTGTAACTGTATGTGGACACTTTTCATATCCATATGAAAGCATTGAATCTGTACAGAAAACACCAATTTTCCCATTGAGTGGACCATCGAAATTTTCTATCACTGTTGAAAATAATGACGCAACGAATTTCCATTTCCGCACATATTGCGACACATCGAAGGACAATGAGCGATCATTTGAGGCAACATTCGATACACCAAATAGTCGAACAAATCGTAAAGTAGCATTGCGTATTGAAAGCGCTATCAAACCAACTGAAAAATATATCAAAGCGTCATTCAATTCACCAATAAAAAATATTGATGGTAAAATTTTATTGGAGAATAGTGAACAAAAAAAAGCATTGACTGTCGAATTGAATCACGATAAAGACGAATATTTAGCATCAATTGGTATTGTTGCTAATGGTAACAAATACAAACCTATATTAGAATACAAAGTACCGGATCATATTGAACAATTAGCTGGCGGTAAAGGTACTAAAGGTGGTAGCAAAGCTGTTTATAAAATTGATGGTGATATCAGTGTTAATGATCAAGATGGAGGAAAGAAATATACATTTGATAAAGTGACATTGATAGCGTCTGAAAAAAAATTGGCCAGTCTTGATGGCCATGTGATTGCTAAACCTGACGCACTTGTTGTTGATGCTAAAGTGGCACACAATGACGAGAGTTTAACTGTTAAATTCGACGGAAAGAAATCACCAAATGGCTTTGATATTAATGCTGCTGCTGTGCCATCTAAAGATCCAAATATTGGCTTTAAAACAATCTGGCATTATGATCTTTCAAACAATTTAATTGACCATAACTTTGTTTTCATTTATGGCGCTGATTTAGAATCAAAAACTAATCGGCTTACACTTAAAAATCGTTTGGCATATAAAAAACATGATCAACCAAACAATCCCTATGAATATTTTACTGCATTAAATTCGGAATCTGAGTTTACATGGCCCGCTCAAGAATTGTCAACTAAATCGGAGATTGAATTGTCATTAAATAGTTTTGAAACTGAATTTGATATTAAATACGGAAAATTCAAGATTGGTTCCGATTTCCAAATTAAAGGTGAAGAAGATGCGCCGCAAAATTGGGAATTTGGCCTTGCAACATATGTATTGGACAATAAATTTTTGATATCGGCCAAACATAAAAAATTGTCGGATTACAAGAGAAAGTTTGAAAGCAAACTTGAATTACCTGGTGGCAAATATGAGATTGACGCTATTGGAAATTATCAGGTAGATGACCACAATGCTGACGTTAAATTCAATGGAAATTTAAAAGTAAACGGAAAGAGTTTGAAATTGGATTATGGACTTGATGTAAATCCTGAGAAAGTTGATAGTCATGCTGTTATTAATTTTGAGGATATTAAATATCTTGACTTTATTCTCAAATTGCAGCGTGGCACCACAAATCCACATGGCAATCTCAATTTAAATCTGAAAAGCTTCCTATTTGTTATTGGCAAATTTGATTATCAAAATGGTAAAGGTGCGGGCGATATTATAATTGAATTGCCGAAATTCGAGCGGAAAATTAAGGCATCCGGTGATGCTACAGTTACTGGCGCTCGTCATATTGGTAACATTGAAATTTTCCTTAATGCTGACAAAGATCCGAACAAACACATTAAATTATCTACCGATTCGGAGGTCACCAAAGATTCAATTAATTCCAAAAATATCATCGAATTATTCTCATATAAAACTGAATTCAATGTGAATGGACAATTGAAAGATAAGAAACAGGATGGTTATCACGTTGAAGGTACTGCTGATATCACACTGCCCAATGGACGCTATATCGTTGCAAAATCCAAACATTCAATCGATCGCAAAGCAGATAAAACAGATATTCATCATGAATATGAGGTGATTAATCATTCAAAGAAGGGTGGCGAGTCGCGTAGTTTTGCTTACACAGGAGACGTCAAATTTGTTGAGCCTAAACGACACGAATTTCATGGAAGGCACGTATTCAAATTTGTCAATACGGATGGTCGCGATGCTATATTTGTTCTTCAGGCGACTCATGCTAAATCGGGCGCAGATAAACGAAAAGGCCAAATTGAAATTGGAATATCAGGTGCATATTTACCTAAGCCATATACTTTAGATTTCTCTGCTGATTATGTACATAAAAATGATTTATCAATACCATATGAATGCACATGGGATTTAAAGTCATCATTGGGAACTGATTATTCAGTTGAAGCGACCGGTAAATATTTCAATGGTGCCCACGTAAATAAACCACGTACCTCTTATGTTAATGTTGGTTTAGTGTTGCCGTATGAAAAATTACGCAATCTTAAATATCAAGGATCGTCGAGTGTTTCATTGCCACACAGTGACGTTGACAAATTTGATTACACATCATCGCACAGTTTAACTTACAATGATGATCAAAATATTAAGGCAGACGTGGAACATCATCAATCTGGTTTCCATCACGATGAAAAGAGAGATGGCTCAACTAAAGTAACACTCTCTGTACTTGCATATCCACCTCTTACTATAGAAACATTGTATGATTATGATACCACTGGTGAATTGAACAAAGGCTCAGGAAAATTGAATGTTAATTATGGTGATAAACGTATGTCCGCTGTTATTGATGGTAGTTATCATCCAAGTTTGAATAATATTGCTGGAAATATTAAAGCGAGTATACCATCTGAAAAATTGTCGTCCGTTGAATTGGGATTCAATCACAAACGTGAGGACAACGGTGTATGGAAACATAATGCTCATCTTACAGCTGATGATAAGAAATATGAGTTGACAAGTGAATTTGAAGTGAATCCAACGCTTCATCGTACCAATGTTGTTTTAATTTGTCCTGCTGGAGAAACTAAACTTTTGTCAAATATTGAAAAATTGAGCGACTCTGAATTTAAAGGTTACACTCCATTTAATTTATATATCCATAAATATTCAAATTATAGATTAATATTTAATTTATTTTATTGTTTTATTATTATTATTTTTATTTTTTTATTTTTTTCAATTTAGCTCAATGGAAGATTGATACACCTAAAGGATTTGCCGCTGCTGACGCTCATGTAAAAGTGGACAATATCGATAGTTTTATTATTGAAGTGAACTTCGATAGTGATAAAGTTCAACATAGGAAAATTCATGCAGAAATAACGACAACGCCCGCGGTGAAAACTGGCAAGCGAATTATACTTACAGTGACTAGCGACGGTAAAAATATCGTTACCGGAAGGTAAGGGTCGCAATTTTTTTTCATTCAATTGTAAATATATGTATATATATATATATATATATATGATGATGAACGTGAAAAAAATAAATATCTCATCTTGGTTTATTGCAGTACAAGTTACAGTAAACGTGATGAGGCCGGGCAAATGATAGTTGAGGGTAATGGCAGTCTAAAAATAGGTGATACTCCTACAAGAAGCTCCAAATTTACATATTCCCGAAAGCAATTGACACGTGAAAATGACGGTGAGACTGGAGTAGCTATGTTACTAAATGCCAACTTTGGTCCATCCGCTGTTGTTGGTGAGCTCAAACTCTCAGACAAGGAAGCACTTGTGTTTAACAGTTATTGCGAGCAGAGCAAGGATTGTGCACATTTCAAGCTTCAAGGAACAATTGACACCGACCGTGAGTAATTGCATGATTATGTACATTAATTAATAATGAACAAATCCATGGATTTTGTCATAAAAAAAAATTGACAGATTGATAATTAATTTGGATATCTATTATTTTTAGATAATTCTCATTTCAATCATCAAATAATTGTTGAGGTGGATTTGAAAAAATTCAATGTGCCAGTTGAATTTGGATTGAAGAGTACTACCAAATACCAACCGAAAGTTTTAACGTTTGATCATGCGGCCAATTTGTATCTTCATACATCCAAGGACAAGACACAGTACTCATCACAAGTTTATATTCATCCTAAAGACTCAGCCATTATTCTTACTCTGCCCGGTCGTGAATTAGCATTGATTGCGTCTGTTGATTTACAAAAATCTAAGACACCAATTGGATCATATAAAATTGAAATTTCGGCATATTTGGACCGAAAGAATAAACCAACTGAAAAAACGAGTTTTGTTGCAAATGGTGATGTGAATATTGACAAGAATGAAGCTGATATATCAGGAGACGCTCGATTTATCTATCCATCGCCAGGCTCAAAGGTTTGCCCTTCAATAAAATTAACTTATATTGTCATTCATTATTATTTTTTCATTACGATATTATATGGCATATTAATTAATTTTATTTTTGTTTAGGCTATGGCTGTTTCGGGTAAACTTCATTATGGCGGAAATAATTTGCTTACTGCCAGTTGTGACATTGATATATTTGCCAAAAAGACCCAAAAAATTTCAGTTTCCACGAAAATTGTTAAAAATATCATACCAAAGGGTTTCAATATCACATCGGATATTGAAGTGAGTAGTCGTGGACAACAACTGAAAGTTAATTTGAAAGAGCACTTGACACTGTCGGCCAGTGAAATTGGTTTTGGCTCCATGCTATCGTACACGGATGAGCATCAGAAGCCAAAGAGCGTTGGAATATTATTCTCTTTGGATAAACGCCAAGCACATTTGTTAATTCAAGCACCCGATCAAGATCTCATCAAGGCTGACACTACAGTTGAATTTAACAATAATATACAAAAATTCAATACGGAAGTTGTTTTATTGAATAATCCACCGTCAGTTGTTAGTTTTGAAGCGCACGATATGAACAGCTTTAAATATCAAAGTTATCAAAAAGACAAACCCGATACAAAACTAGTTGTGACTGGACGCGCAGTTGTTGGACAAGTGGCGGAAATTCACGCTGATGCATATAAAAATGGTGAAAAGAAGAATTTATTCAATATTGGTGTTCATCTTGATGAGCGTCGATTATTCAAACCTAATTTCAATTACAACAAAGAACATATGGCAAATATGATTGACTTTTATCGCGATCGCTTTGCCAAATATAATGAGCAATTGAAAGAAGCAATCAAAGCTATTTGTAATGAAGCAGTAACTGAATTCAAAGATTTGTTTGAACATTTGAAAAAATCACAGCCAAATTGGAAACCTATACTTCAATATTATCAGAATGAACTTGAAAAACTCAAACAGGAATTGAATGCCGATACAACAATCAAAGAAATTCAAGCAACATTGAATAAAATATTTGGCGGTTTAATAACTGCAATTACTAAAACTCTCAGTCAATTAACTGAGCGTATCGCTGAATTGAGCAAAGAATATCATGAAATTAATGAGAAAATTGTTGAAGCAATCAAATCAACTTATCCAAATATCAAAGAATCTGTCGATAAAATATTGCACGCTGCTGTTGAAGTCGCCGATGCAGCCAGTAAACTTGTTGCCACTTATTTGAAATCAATAATGGCAATTATTAATGAACATCAAAAGGAAATTAAAGAATTGATTGGTGCTGTAAGTGAACTTGCCGATGATATTGCTAAGATAATTCTTCGAGGTTACAATGAAGTGGAGAATGAAATAAAGAGTATTGTGAAACTTATTGTGCAACAAGTGCAAACAATACCAATTTATGAATTTATGAAAGAGAAATATGCTGAATTATTGAATTATCAAGTGCCTGACGCGATATTGGTACCAATTGAAGAAGCATTCATGCAACTCAGAAGAGTATTACCAACTGAAGAATTACGTGAATTCTTCACTGTTATGTACAATTATATTCTCAAGCATGTTAAACGTCAGAAAGTCGATGATAGCATTGAAATTAAGAATATTTATACTCATGGTGTTGATGCTATTCAATCGATTATTCAACTTTTACAATCTCATAATGCAGCCAATCGACTTTATGGTTTGTTCGGTGGTAAAATGCAAGGTGACTTTGGCTATCTCAAACATTTGCCTGGTGTACCAATACTCCGTATTTCAATTTTGAATATATTGAAAAATCGTGAATTACCATCTATCGTTGACATCTATCACGCCTACAGACCAACTCGCTATCCATCAGATATAGTTCCACCATTCAGTAAAACAGCTGTGGTGGTTGAGGGTGGACATTTCTTCACATTCGATGGTCGTCATCTTACAATGGCCGGTACTTGCGATTATGTTTTGTCTCAAGATACACGCGACGGCAATTTCTCAATTGTCGGTAGCTTCAACAATGGCAAACTCATTAGTGTGACAGTAACTGCACCTGGCGAGAGTATCACTCTCAAATCTAATGCCAACGTAAGTCAATAGTTGAACAAAAAAAAACATCCTTTTCGCTAACATTAATGAAAATATTCCATTACTACAATAATTTCATCTCTTTTATTTTATTTCTTGGGCGTTTGTAGATATTAGTTGATAACAAACCTGCTGATTATCCAGCCAACACCAAGAATCTTCATGCTTTCCTCACTCTACCTAAAGTAAACGTCAAATCGGATTATGGTGTTCATATCGTTTGTAGCCATAAGGCACCAATGCTTTGTAGTGTACACGTGTCCGGTTTCTATCATGGAAAATTACGCGGTATCTTTGGCGATGCCAACAATGAACCTTATGATGATTTTACTATGCCCTCCGGCCATGTAAGTTATATTTATTGATTAGATACTATTTATGTAAATAACAATCAAATGACAATTATCGAAATTAAATGTTATTGTACATTTAGATCACCGAAAAAGAATTGGAATTCGGAAATGCGTATAGACTTAATGCAGGATGTGCTGTAGCACCTGAGGTTGATCATCAAAACCACAATCGCAATCCCACTTGTACGGAATATTTTTCAGGCAGTTCAACAATGAGCCCATGCTTCAATTATGTTTATCCAAAGAATTATCGTGATGCGTGTGATCATGCAACTGCCGCTGGTACACCACATGCCGCATGTCTTATTGCCACTGCCTATTATGCTGCATGTCGTGCTGAACGTGCTTTTATCACATTGCCACCGACATGTAGCAATTGTAAACTTGGCAAGGATGAAATTTCAATTGGTGACAGTTTTAGCGTTAAAATACCGAAAAAAGAGGCTGATATTATTTTTGTTGTTGAACAAGAGACAAAGAATGAGAAAATATTTAAGGAACTCATTACGCCATTGATTGCTGAAGTCAAGAGTGAATTGTCTCAGCATGGAATCACGTAAGTATATCGTCGAGACATGAATATGTCAAATAATAACTAATAATTATAACTTGGATTTTTTTGTTTGTTTTTTTTTTTTCGCCATTGAAGTTAATTGATATTATTATATTTTAGTGATGTGCATGTTGGACTTATCGGTTATGGCGAGCATTTGAAATGGCCTCAGCATTATACAACCAATGGCAATCTCAATATCGATGGACAAGTTAAAAATATGGAATTCACGCCATCGAATCCTCACATAAGTTTGAATGAGGCTAAAGAGGGTGATCTTAAAACACGTCTCAAGTATATTGGACAACGATTAGATGTGGAATTGGGGACATTTAGGCTTACCGATGCTTACGAAGAGGCAGTGCGTTATCCATTTAGACCAGGCGCAGCTAAAGCGGTGATTGGAGTAATAGCTTCGGAATGTGAGAAGAGTGCACTCCCTATTTCAGTAAGTATCATTATCATGGTATTGTTGAATCATGATACAAATGGAAAGATAAAGGAGAAGGAAAAAATAGTAATAATTCAATGGAATCAATTGCACATTTCTCATTCAATTTTTGTAGCTTCAACATTTGCGACTCTTGATAGGTCGCAAGGTTTATCATGATCTTGGTTTAACTTATTATCATATCGGCTATCTCCAAGACATATTGGTGTCAGGAAAACCGCAGAAGAACGTTGTTGGTTATGATGCCGAGTCAGGTTACACATTCAGTGACAGCAAGAAAAAGCCACTTGAGGGAAGCATTGATAAAGACAATTTGGTTCTTACAAATAATGATGTTTGTGCTGGATTTGCAATTACAGTTAGTATTATTTGTAACGCTGTTAATTTATTATATAAAAATTTCATAAATATATTTTAATGGTTCATTAGTGAATTTTTTAATAATGTATTTCTTAATTTTGCAGTCTGGCGGTGCTGCGTTCAGTTCCAACCACTTTTTAGACAGTAAACCAAATCAAAAGAAGCAATTTATCCAGGTGGCGGCGCGAACATTGGCCAATGGTTTGATTAATACTGAAATCGATGAAGATTGCACTTGCACACAGGAACACAGAGTTGAAGGCTACGCTCAATGCAAAATTGTTGCACGCAAAGAGAAAGAGCCATTGGTAAAACATACCAAAGGTGGTGTTAAAGGTTAAAAGTATGATTGTAACCGATCAAGTTTCAATTCCCCACCCACTCTGTTTTTTATAATTAAAAATTATTGTAACAAAAAATTTAATGTATGTGGATACAACTTGATGTAACTTTGGAAAATATTTTTGTTTATATTTTCAATATATTTAAGCACTCTTGTACGATACAATAAAATGTAGAAATGATGAATGATAAAATGGCAAAATGACACTCTATTTGTGAATAATAAAAAAGTGTAGACAAATAAATATAAATCAAGTTTTATTATTTTTATAATGATTTTCTTCATGAAAAATATCAATGAAATTTTAATAATTCAACTGTAAATTATTTATATATTTGTTAACGTAAATCTCAATTGCCCCATTAATAAAATATCTCCACATATATGCGAAAATATTTATAGCAATGATGTGATTATCGTTAACTTCCAAAGGAAACCACCAAACATCTCACAGAATATGATGAATAATTTGGGTGGTTACGAAAACTTGCGGGATGAACATTATTAATTTTTGACATTTATGTACGGTTGGAAAACCCGAAAAAAAAAATACTCAGCATAGAACAAGGATAATATGTGATTAATATTATTATTTGTGAACATGATACATCTACTCATCATTGTTCTTACAGTTAATCATTTGTTTGTTCCATTCAATTGCAATACGACACTTGAATATATTTCACCATTGATGAATCTTTGCTTGTATATACTTAAACACTGTACATTTTTATAAATACATCCACGTTTTCATACAGTCAATGATAGCAAATGAAATATAATGTAGACATATCCATCAACGAATACGCAAACGTACGATGTGATGTACAAGTTATGAATAGGAATTACGGGAAATCCAATGATCTGGGAACTTCCCACTTGTATATATCTACATGTATTTGTGTATATAAATAATAATGCGTTACCGCCCACAATTTTTCACGCCACTTTAATTATTAAATTGATTATTCTCATATCAATATAATAATTACATCATTTATATTATTTTTTATCTTATTATTTCAACTGGCATGCCATGATCTTGAGTTCATGGTAACTACGATTGTATATACACAATATTAATAATGAAATTTTATTTAGGATCAATGGCAATTTAGGTTTTGATTGTGGATAACAAGACAGTGACGTTAGTTTCTCGAGTTAACTATCATCACAGCTCACACAAACATTTTATATATATGTACATTTTTTTTTTCTTTTTTTCAAAGCGCATTGTCCAGACATTCATCACACACCGAATAAAGTAGAAGGGATTGGAGAACAGTGGGGGACAAAATATAGAAACGCGGTAAATACATGTTCCAGTGAATGTCGCGAGTCAGTTGCTGAATGACTTAGCATTTGGAGTGTTATTTTTTTTTATTTTATATTACTGCGCATGTTTTTCTTGTCTACTTGATCTAACGGTACATAATAATGCAAACGGCACAATATTGATTTTTATTTCTAACTTCTATCATTTTGCTATTGTATTATATATTTTATTTTATGTGAAAATAACGCCGAGTTTTATACTGATATGAAACACGCAATTAATTTTTGGATGTCGAGTAATTTATATATAGCGTTGATTGATATGGCAGGAATAATTTAATGTGAAGAATGCACAGTTTTTAAATTTTGTGTAATGTAAAATAAAAAAATTAATAAATAAAGTTTGTATGCGGGTTTTATTGTTTTGAAATATATATATTTATGTGGTATGTTAAATGTCAATTTGAATGTAAGATTGAAATGATTATACGAACATTGTGTCGATTGCAATCGGATGAAGTGATATTGGTGACCTTGACATTCGCGAATGCCATTGCTATGTTAAAGGCCAGCTATTTAAATCTAGTTGTCCTCGTTATAATTCACTTATTTTACACCATTTTCATTTTCTTCTTTTCACAGAGATGAAACTGATTGCTTTGTTATCGCTACTATTGGCTTATGGCCACTGTCAATTCATTTTTCCAAATGATTATGAACCAACTTATCCATCAATAAATTATGGAAGAACATCTGAAAGACGTTTACCATTTCCAACATTGTCAATACCAAATGTCGCAGCGATAAATCAAAATTTTCCCACGTACAGTTATGGAAATCGTGATTATATGTCAGCAGCAGCGGCAGCTGCAGCGCCAAGTGGATTATTTGCACAGCCAGCAATACCAAAATCAAATACAATATTCAATCAAGAAAAATATTGGTCCAATTATGTATGTTTATTTTATTATATAATGAAACAAAAATATCTATTTGAGAATGCATATTATTATGGTGATAAGTAGAATATACTGATTGTATTTAATAATTTTTATTTTTTTCGCTTTTTAATTTGTGGTTGAGAAGGCAAACAATATTTTGGCAAGTGGTGTGTCGAGATTTGCATTAAATATAAATCGTGCGATTGATGCGGATCAAAGAGCCAGAGCAAATGGACCAGATCGCAATAATATCGTTTTTTCACCGGTAAATCTTGCGGGAACATTGGCAATGATACTTGTTGGTGCGGCCGGCCGTACCTTTAATGAAACTGTAGATATACTTGGATTTAATTTGGGTATTGACATTGCAAAACATTCTGAAATTGTTCATCAAATGTTTGGTGTTCTATTGAAATCAGTTGAATTGAAATCAAAGACAAGAGCGAGACAACAGCTGAGGACAAATGGTCCGGAAATTTTAGTTGCCGGTGGCATTTTTGTTCAAGAAGGTTATTCAATTCGTCCGGAGTATCAGGCCATTGTCCAAAATATTTATAAGAGTGATGTAATTACCGTTAACTTCCAAAGTCAACCAAAGACCGCACAGAATATTATAAATAATTGGGTGGATACGAATACCCGTGGGAAAATACATAATATACTTGGTGAAGCACCTGATGTAAATACAAAAGTTATTTTGGCATCAGCTCTTTATTTTAATTGTGAATGGAATCAACATTTTATCAAAGGCGCAACCAAAAGGTATATTAAAATATATAAATAAGTGAAGGAGTAAATAATAAAATTGATATTATAATTATGTGTATAGAAAACCATTTTTCTTGGCATCCGGTCAAACAATTGATGTTGATATGATGTATAATGGTGGGGAATTTTCATTCTATCAGGACAATGAGTTTGGTGTTAAAATTCTTGGATTACCATATAAAAATAGTGATGTGAGTTCTCTCAATTATTTTGCATACGATTGAATTATTATTTGTTTAATCTATTTTGAATTTTGTATTTAACAGATGAACTTGAATGTAAACGATGCCTTTCACTTTGAAACGACCATGTATGTTTTACTACCTATATCATCAAACGCCAACGCTATAGACGATTTGCAATCGCGTCTATCAGTTGACATAATCGATCAGTTGATTGGCCAAATGAGAAGAGAAACTTGCATAATAGGAATACCCCGAATGAAACTCTCAAGTACAGTCAATCTCAATCATGCACTTCACTCTCTTGGTCTCACCTCTCTCTTCGATCCAGCAGCGGCAAATCTTGGTTTATTGGCATCCGGATTGAATGTCACGTCATTTGCTTCAACTAATGACGATCCTGTGATATTCCCGCGGTTCAATGATGTCGATGAGTCATCAACAAATACTCCAAACAGTGACTTTAGTGGGAAAAAAAATTATTTCAGGTACGAGGACACAAATGGCGGTTTTGTCATTCAACAATGGGATAATGGAGTTTATCTCGAAAAAATTCGCAGAATGTATCGTGCTAAACGGAGAGCAGCGAGTGGATCACAGGGCAACAGTCATTACACACCTGAATATGGAACAGAAGGCAAAGGTGATGATCGAGTGAAGGTTATTGGACTTGATGAAAATAAGTATCGTTTTGAGAAACAAAAACGAAGTAAACGACAGGTGGAAAATGTTAACGGTGACTTTGTTCGTTTTATTGGCTCACAAAGATATCAAATGTACGGTTTGGACACACTAAGAAACAGTGGGAATATTGTTAATCCGGGTTTGTATGCATCTGATGTGCTTCACAAAGTGGAAATGGATATAACAGAAACGGGAACAGTAGCGGCAGCTGCCACTGGAGTTATAATTCAAAGAAATGGTAATCAAAAGAGGCTCATTGCAAATCGACCATTTCTCTTTTTTATCAGACACGAATCCACAAAACTCATTTTATTCTGGGGTGCTGTCAATAAACCTACGCCCAATTACTCTTAATCACAATTCTTTCATCATCTTTATCATATCTTCATCTTTTTTTTTTTCTTTTCCTAATACATTTATATTATCATCGACTATTGAAGTAGATATGCCATTCTTGCATCATTTAAAGGTACGAACACAATAATTTTATGTAGACTTGAATGAATTGAGAGTGGAAATATTATTATATGTTTTTTTTTTTTTTTTAACAATATCACATTTAATAATTGATCTAATATTTTTTTTTATTTCCGATGATCCACTGATTTGTGGAAAAATTCCATATTATGAACTGGTAGCGTTACGCACTGCTGATTATTTTTTTTTACTTTATTCCTCCTATAAATAAATATTCAATGACAATTATCTCAGTTCACGGTTATTCCACAATGAGAATTGTGTAAAAGGACAAACATGAAAACACTTTTATGTCACTAGTACGTGTACATGTTATTGATAGTATACAATACAATACAATACAATGAAATATAATATGATAATATATTACATTTTACATAAATACATCCTTTGTCCTAAAAAGTAGCGTTGTTTCAAGACTGAAAAATCGCATGGTGACTGTAATAATAATTATTATCTTGTAAAATTTCAATGCATTATTGAATGAATATTCAAGTGGAAAAATATGTGCACGTGTCTTTACGTATATTTAAGTTATCGAGTATTTAATGATTAATAAACGATATTAGTTAAATAATACAATTTTCATTTTTTCTCTAATTATTGATTCTATCATTATGATAATATTAATACAATTGTGTTTATTATTTACATATCATTATAATTATCCGAGATTCTTTGATTATATTTTAACGAATATATATAGGAGGACGTTAATATTTTTGTTATTCCTTAGAAAATAATGTATTTTGGTGACTTTAAAGTTCAGTATAGTCATTTGGTCGTGCAATATTAAAATCGAGAATCTCGTCGGATGTTAAGAAACGTACATCGCTATCCTCAGAGAGAATGGATCCATTGCCGGAGCCAGAACCTCTTTTGTATGATTTTCTACGTCGCAAGATAATAATAGCTATAGCTACGGCAATTGTTACAATGGTAATTAACACGACAATAATACTTATTATTTCAGTGTTGCCGAAGGTCACTATATGATGTAATTGCTGCACATCCTCAATCACAACTGGTGGCATTGTTGAATATTTCTGATTAATTGCTGTTGATGTTTCAATTGATCCAACTGTTATTTGGCGAATTTTCGCTTCCGTCACAAATGGCGTCTCCGCTTGTATTACTCTTTCAGATATTATTTTTATTGCTGGTGTTGATGTAGATTTTGTGATTTTTCGTTGGTATGTCGTAGATTTCGTAGTGAATTTAAGGATTTTTGTCGTTGGTGTTATTGGTGGTGGTGGTGGTGTTGCGTCTGGATCAATATCGTCTATGGGCTCAGGAGGAATCACCATTACTTCCGAATATACATTTGTTGGCTGCGTTGATATACTATATGAGCGTGAAGAATCTGTCGTGCCAATTTTTTTCGTTGTAGTTGGTGGGAAAACAGTGTCGTTGATAGCTGTATAAAAAAAGAAAAATTTCATGAATACTGCATAATTTATTTTCATTTTTTAATTGCAATGCATTTATATATAATTAAATTAATTACCGAGAACGCAATATTCGGCAAAGTCAGGACAGCATGTTGAATTCTCCGCACAATCCACTGTACAATGACAAGCATCGGGCAATGTTGGTGCAGTAGGAATAATCAAGATATCAAATCGTGATGTAATTTCACATCTTCCTCGACAGCTTTGTAATGCATTCACAATTTCAATTTGATCATAGCTGTTGGTTGTACTGCGCACTGCTGTCGATGCGTCTATTTTTCGTGCTCGATTGCACTCATCACCTTGAAGAATTGCCACATCGTCCACCGCCAAATCGCTAACATAACTGGAGCCCCTTACGCCTTCAATTATCAATTGGAAACTAACATTGCTCTTTGGTAAATTGACAAGACCGTGAATCCAACGATTGCCTTGATTGCCACTCTTTTCAAAAATAATTTCCGCTGTATAGGAATTGGCTTCGGGTTTCATATAAATGCGCAATGACCCAATTGTCGCGCCATACATATGATACCAAAATGAAAAGCATCCATAATCAGTGAGCGATGCATTATACAATGGCGAAACGATTCGCGCAGTGTCATTAACAAGACGACCTGATGCTTCAATATAAAGGTAATATCCATTATTGCCAGCACCAAGTGTGTGATCGTGTGTTGGTCCCGTTCCAATATGTGAACTTGGCGTTTCAAAATTGTGTCTCCGCCAATCAAAATCATGCTTGGGATCTTGCTCCCACCAACACAAATCTGCATTCTCAAAGTCACATTTTGTTGGCGCCATTGCTGTTGTGTCTCGACAAGAAGGTGCAGTGCCATTCCATTGTTTGCCATTGCAATATATTTCACTAGTACCAATTAACATATAACCGGGTTCGCAGAAGTACATTAAAATTGCTCCATTATATTTAGTAGCGACCAGAGCATGATCAGGCGCTGGGAGAGTCGGACACTGTGAATCTATATGGAGGAATTGAAATATATAGTTTTGTACTTGGTTAATATTTAACAATCTTCATTTTAATTGAGAAACAAAATTTTTCCACTTACTAACGCAAACTGGTGTAGGAGTATCCCAATTGCCGCGAACACACGTTGAATATTTATTACCGACTAATGTGAACCCCTCAAAGCAATTGAATCTGATGATTTTGCCTCGGCCTCGCGAGCGAAATTTCCCATTTAAAAATGTCACTGGCGGACAACGTGCTGTGAAATGTGACATTTAATTAATAAAATTTATTGAATGAAAATGAATATATATTTATTTCGATATTTGTATTGAAATATAAAGGACTCACCGCCATTATCCCAATGACCGGCAACGACTATTTGGACGACCACCGCCAATAACAAAATGAAAATACACTTCATTCTCTTTGTTATGTATGTACATATATAAACATACATAAATATATATATGTATGGCCGAATGAATTAATAAATTTATTTCACTTGGTAGTATGATCATTTATTTCGTTGTGTGTCAAGATTATTTTAATCCATGTATACGACTTGAAATAATTTGGCCATGTTTTATGTGTGGTAGTCTAAAACTGCTATGTCGTTGAAATACTTTTGCCTCGAAAAATACTGCGAGAACGAGGGCGGTGACGATACTTCCCTCCCGGCTGCGTTTGTGATATTGGTCATTATCTGTTTCCGTTTTTCTTATCGAACATTCTACACCAGTGTCAGGCCTTGGATACCTAAATTGTTCAATTGAGTTATTCTATACTTACTACAGCTCTGACTCAGCAATAAAACGTATTTCAGTCCCTTTCATTGTTATTTATCAACAGATTTACACAGTTATATATTGACATCTTGGCGAATTTAATTGAGAAAGGATATTCATTGTATAGAAATGAACTACATCCCTTACTTATATTAATTATCAACAGTGATTCAAAGGTTCATAGAATTGTACAATTATGTTAATATTACACTGAGAAAATTTTTTACCAGCATCGAATAATTTTAAGGGCGTTAAAAATTATTGCCAAATATACAGTAACTATTATTTTTATTCTTCATTCATGTCCCAGTCCGTTTCCCGTTGTGCACAGTAGAATCAATTAAATATTGCTTCTCATTTATTAGTGCTCTTATGTAAACGAAATACGTTAGCTAAATTTATATATACATATATATATATATGTATTTAAATCATATAATTGAAATTAACAAATCGAAGGACCGACAAACTTACGAGTATTCATGTGACGCAAGTTCCCGTCATAATTGTTGTCGCAATGTGCTAATACATTTGACTTTAAATAATTATACCAGAATCTGGAAAATAATATTCATAATAACAACTGTTATTATTATTATTTATATATTAATTATAATTGTAATATAAATATGTATAGGATACAATGAGATAACAAACAAACAAATAATAGAAAAAAAAAACAAAATGATATTGTAAAGCACAGCTCAACCCCAATAATAATGTGTATGTTGATCGTCACTATATTTATTTAAGCTATGGTGTTTCAATTGATGACTTTGATGATGAGTTCTTGGTAAAAATAAACCAATTCTCCCGTCATCCAACAAAATTTCACAGGCATCACATGCTGCTTTTGACTTTAAAGAAGTTTCAATTGGAATTTCCAGCCCGTTGGAATTATTGTCAGAAATATGACGGCTGCATTTGCTCGGTATTGAACGTGAATTATTTTGATTTTTGTCATGAATCAACGCATCTTTCATATCACTATCAAAATTTAATTTGTATGTCGTAGCGATACATTTCCCGGCACTCTTTTTTAATACATTCATTCCACATGGTTGCTCTTCTTTCATAAATTGTGTTTTTTCGTCATTTAAATATACAGGAACACGCCGTGGAATTTGATCAATATCACATTCTTTTGTCACAGCATAATATTTCGATGGATGATGTAAATTTGAACGAGTATCCGGTGTACGTCGGCCTTTATTCGCTCTACAACATCGAGAATGATCAACCAATGATGACGCTGTGTTATTCTCATGAAATGAAAGGCTCTTAAAGTACTGCAACACAGGACCATTTATGTCTACATTAGCGTTTGAATAATGTCTTCCATAATGTCGCAATGTATCCTGATGATTTATTGGTAGAAGAGTCGCCTTGTTATTATTCACATTATGACCAAAATTCGATGCCCGCCAATGTGATTGATCCACACTTTTAACTCGACTTATTTTCGCATTATGCGGTATAATACAGCATTTATTTGTCAATGATCCAGAGTTCATATCGCTTTCAAATATGTAGCCGTTGCAATACTTTGATACTCGGTGATGGGGTAGAGAAGTTGATTGATTTATATTTGATAAATGACTGTTTGCTTTGACGATATTTCTTGGATAAATATCGTAACAAGTGTTTTGCGAATGAAATTCGTTATCATTAGGTTGAATTAATGGCACAGTGTCATCTACAATGAGACTCTCTGTTAGTGGTGGATTAAAATCCCACGATGAACTGTGAGGAAACTGTTGAATATTATTGATATCTTCAGCTTCATTAAACGTAGGAATATTTTTATTTCGTTTATGTTTAGTTGTTTTTATCCTATTGAAATAATCATCGTTAATGTCACTGCGATACGGCGTTACAAATTCATCATTTAACATTGTGAATTCTTGAATTCGTGTTGTTTCAGTGTTCGAATATTTTTTCCCGGGTTTTTTGCCATTTTTTACATTTATTACTACACTTGGTGTCAAAGAAATATTTGTTTTTCCATCCAATAAATGATGCTTCAATGTCCCGGTTTTATTTTGACTTCCTTGGAAATGATTAAAGTCATTTATTTCATGATATTCAGATAAATCGAGGTCGACTAAATGGTCACGTCTGGAATTCCCGCGTCGCAATATTGTCGGTATATATTTGACATTTCGTGGAGCCAATGTCTTTTGCTTGTCTGTGGTAGCCCGCCAGGCTTTTGATGGAGATGATTCAGCGGTATAATCAAAATCCAGCGACTTATCAGCTTGATATTTTGTATACTCACCACAACTTTCTTCATCATTGATAAAAAACTTTAATCGATTTTCACTACATTGTGACGCAATTTCATTGATTTCCCATAAATTTGGTTCATGGTTGTGTAATTCGTTGGTAAATTTCACTGCGCTCTTTGCAGTAGAATATTTTGAATAACATGATTGAATAAATGATGAATTTGAAGATGAATTTGGCTCTATTAAACTCGTTGGATTATTGTGTATTATTGGACTTTGATTAGATAATTCAATTTGAGTAACGATTGAATTAGAACTCGTCGATGAAACTTTACTAGTGATATTGGTGTCTGTTTGTTGTTCGTATGCTTCGGCATAGAGCGCTGATAAAGCAGCTCTGATTTCTATTATAGGATCTTAAAATAAATGACACATTTGTTATTTAATTGCACGATTGATTGATGTATTAAATTGAATTGTTTCAATGAAAGATGAAAATATAATATCGTGCACACCTGAACTATTGCATTGTGTTTCGGGGAAAGAAAATTGTTCGTCGTGTATTTTAGAGCAAAATTCATCATAACAGAGTACTGGACAAATACCCCAACGTTTTATCGATTGCATTTTATTGCCAATTGCATTTCTTGGCAATTGTTTTCGCATTAGATCGTCATCCTCGTTGTGTTTACGCCGAGTGAAACTGTGATGGAATTATATAAATTACAATTGTACAAACTTAGATGTTGAGTGAAAATAAAGCAATGTTATATTACTCAGGATGTTCTATTGTTGGGGTAGTATCATAATCGCAGTCCTCGAGACTGGGTCTTGACATAAATTTTTTATATTTGTCGACTCTTTGAACATTTTTTAACAAATCGGGACTCTCTATCGCTCGCTCATTACCACTGTTTTTCAGTCTTACACAATTTGATATCAACATGGGACCATAAAAATGAAAAAATGAGAAGAGAATGAATGAAAAAAAAAACAAAAAAAGGAGAAAAGTTGGAGATTTAATATGACTGAGAACATCTTTTAATACAAAGAGTTTTGGCATCGAGCCTGTTGTCATCGGGAAGCTTACCTGCTTTCGTTGTTGAACGTACATTTGCTCTTTATTGCATGATCCGGTGAAAACTGGTGATGTAAGATTGAATAAAAGTCACGTTTATCTTCACATTTTTCATTCTCATTCGAATGGTCGGAATCGTCTCTATTATCCAGCGATGTTTTGCTGTAAAATTATATAGAAATGAAATCATTCTTATGAGTGCGTTTAATTCCAAAAAGCCACAAAATTAAAATTAGAATATTTGTGTCATACTTGGATGATGAATAATTCTCATCACCATTTAGTAACTCCAATACATCGTTATGAAGTCGTGCTTCATTTGTTCGATAAAGTGGAAAATTTGTTGCGGTTTTTCTTCGAGCTTCGTTGCCTTTAGCCCCATTTTTAAATATTCCAATAACCTGAAATAATAAATTATGGCAATAACCGTAAGAAATGATCATAAAACGGGAAGGAATGCGTGAAGAATATAAAAAAAGAATGAAGAATGTCGAAGAACTTACAGGATCTGGTAAAAGTCTGGCACATATCATTTTACCTTTCAACTTTTTACTGCTTTTCTTGTCCATTAAACCCTGTGTTTTATTTTCCTAAAATAAATAATTGAATATAGTTATGCCGAATTATTATGAATTTATTCATGGGCAAATAGAATGAAGAATGCATTTGAATTACATTTTCTTGACGAATTCCTGCGAACATATTCAATGTTTTCTTCAATGAATTCTTTGATAATTTATTGGAAGTTGAGCGTTGCGCCTGAAGCGATCGCCGTCTCTGAAAATATATCGTTTGATCGATAAATTAACCTCAACGCAAAGTCCTATCAATGAAAAATCACTCAATATACATTATCCCATTTATGTATAATATTGATATACAATGCAAAAATTATATACTCTGTGCCAAATAAAATTTCTTATTGAAACAAATAAAAATAAATGAATAATACAGATATGGAATGGTACAAACATGTAATTGAGATGATAAATAAACATTTTGTTGATACATACAAAGGTGCGTTTTGCTGCCAAAACATTGCGGCGAATTTGCTCCAGATCTTTCCTACGTTTCTTCTTTTTCAATCTTGTCTTCAACTCAAATAATCGCCCCTTTTTATTACCATTTGTGGCACGTTCACCACTAAACGATACTGTACTCATGTCCGTTAATATTTTATATCACTCATTATCACCCATTAAGTTACCCATCAAATTATAGTACTCAATAAACCATAAAACAATGTGATTGTTGTTCGGTGATGACAACATTAATGATATTGGGTAATGTTAAAGTTCTCAGCAGAAGAAATCTGTGAAACTCAACAGTATTCGCTCCATCTTTCAATTCTTCACTGCGTGTGTATTCACTTATGCATATATACACATATATATACAAATCGTGCAACGTCATTCGTCATTGAGTGTATCCAATCAAAGAGATGCGTTAATTCTTTAAAATTACACACGCGGGAAAATTGAATTAATCAAATTGTTCCATCCTTATTAACCGTTTAAATATACATACAAATAATTATACATTAAATAAAATGAATAAAAATATGGATTTTGTGATATTTATTATATATAATAATGAGAAATTACATATGAATAACGTTGGATTATGTATTACAGTCTAGACTGAAAGACCCAATATTGGATCACCGAAAGTCTCAAGCTCATCTTGAACCAACAAGGTTTATTCAGTCCCAAAGGTAGATAAAAAAAGGCTAATAAAAATACGAAGTATATTTGATTATGTATTAAATATTTCAACTATTATTAATATTAATTCAATAAATAGTTTTATTTTTCATAAACATAACCTACATTTATATAATATCACAACACACAAAGATGGATGTTAAAATATTCTGCAGTTTTTTTTTGATGCAGTGACAATTTTAATTGTTATAAAAATTGCCAGATATTTATTGAATATTAATGGTTGCAGAAAAGATGTATATTAAAACGGTGACTTTTTTATTTTTACTTCAACAATTGAACTATTATATACAGGAAAAGAATAGGGCGTGATATTGGTTGCCTGCCATATCACGGATATTACTACTTGACTATTGGCTATAACCTCAGAGCATCAACGACTGAGGGCCCTATATAATATCTTATATAATAGTACTATATTATTCTATGTCAGCAGTAGAATGATTATAACCCAGCGTCCATACCATATAAAAAGATAAGATGTGTTTACTGTATATGTAGACTGTGGCAGCTGCTATTACATACCAAACTTCACCATACTGTATAACCTAATAATAAAAGAAGAATAATTTACATTTACTCACCACAATTAAAACATACTTTTGCATATGTATATATGTCTGTATTATTTTTATTGCTCCGCTGGTGTTAAGACGAAAAATTTGAATATATAAATTATAAGGTGGTGAATAGACTGGAATGTTGATGAAAAATTATATGCGAACGTCCAAAAATTTTAATGTCAACACTGGTAGAAACATTTTTTTCATCTCTAAATTTACTTTTTGTTGTTTCTGTAAATTTATATCATAGAAAATACTTGAAAATATTCTGGTCCGACATTTGAACGTTCATTACAAATTTTCTCCAATAATTTTACCGAGTATTCTAGTTAATTAAATCATTTTGCCAAAGCATTTTCTCCACAATGCTAATAAAAATAATAACATCAACAACATTACGTGATTGAAAACTACAATTATTCAATCAATATCGATGTACATGAATAATAATTTGTTCTAACAATATCAATCCTAACCTATTAAATTTGTCATTGTAGAAATACTCTAATAAAAATTCGTATAAAAATTGTAAAATTAATATGTATCAATGGACCACATTGCAATAAGATTATTGTGATCTTGGCATTTATAATAATAAATCTCAGTCGAATTGTATATTTATAGGCACACCTTCCAGCATGAAATCGTTTTTGTGAAAGAAGAAAGAGAATGTATCATGGCACAAGTACAGTTACTCTTTGGCGTCACTACTATGCATGAAGAAGAAGAAGAAAAAAAAAAAGAAAAAGAAGAGGAAGAGATACGTTGGTACATATATATTCATCCAACAGTCTCGACCTTCCAGTACAGCCCCTTGGCACTACATAAGAGTAGAGATTTTCTACATCACAGTCTCTTTTCCCTCTGCACACAATCCGCTTTCTATTTAACATTCCATGAATACATATGTTTTTTTATTACGTTGATACATACATACACATACATATCAAACATAAAAGAAAAAAAAACATTGTTTCATCTTGCCATATATGAAGTAATCGTGGTCATATCAAACAATCCTGAAATTGAAATAAAAAAAAAAAACAATAAATAATTAATATACAGGAGGAAAAAAAAATAATATTCTATATTGCAAAAGAGTTGATGAAATTTAAATAATTCTACGTTCTCTTCTCACATCACATATTCATAACAACCATTCACATACAATTCATTATATAGAAAAAAATAAAAATTCCCTTACTCATACTCCTAACCTATCAAAATGATTATTTTTATACAATTCTCCATTTTACTGCAATATTCCTGTAGAAGTAGCTGTGTTACTGTAACCTAAAGTGTAACCGGGCTCGTGCCCTTATTCACACTGCTTATACAGCCATACCAATACATACACACTCTACCTCCCACTGTCTCATTCACAATCCAACCATCCCCATACACATAAAACACATGGAATATATACTACTACATCCACACTTTACTCCTGTATATAGGTATAATATGAGACATGGTTACAGCCCTGGCCCGGCCACGTACCAGCAGTCTACGAGCATTGCCATTGCGTCGTCGATGACAGAGATGAAACGACGCAAAAGCTCATGTAGAAACGACAGCGAATGAGAGAGAGAGAGAGAGACAGTGAGAAAATAGAGGGAAAAAAAATCATAGCGAGCAAGAAGGATGTAAATACAGGTAGGTGGGTAGAGCAAGTAATGCGACAGAGGAAGAAAGAGAGAGAGAGGGAGAGGAACTGTAGATGGGGTAGGATATATAGTAGCAATGTTGGTTGGTGGTGGTATACTGTGTTGAATCGAGCACTCTACTCCAGAGCAGAAGCAGTTGGGTTGGCCTAGGGTGCTATCGTTTGGTTTAGCCGACAACCGTAGGGGCGCGTTGCTGTGCGCAGGACTGACCCGACATTCGCGTCGCGTTTCGCGAGCCCGCATCATCGTTCCTCCTCGCTTATAGAGGAGTTGAGATATAATATTGTATACTACACTATATCGTATTCCTTGGCGTGTAAGCATAGTCATAGAGCTGCTTTCACAGCGCGTTTTACCGGCGTCAACACTCACCCAAAGTGGTATAGATCATTGAATCGCGTGAGTTTCATTATCTGCACGAGAATAAACAGAGATAGATGAAGAGAATTGACGTGGTTAATGGAAGTAATTGAGAAACGATGAGAGAAGAAGAATGACAATGAGAATATTGAAAGGCTAATGAAGGTATAATGAAAGAGCGATAAAAATTGTAGACACACGTATTTTTTTTTTGTTTTTTTTTTTTTGTTTATTCCGTGATAAATTTATAAAGTGAATGGCAACGCCTATTTGCAATTATATTTATTATTTATTCTGGTTATATTATGTTGAATTTTTTATTTATTTTATTTCTACAATTTTATATTGATGTCGGTAATGGCAATTTGTATATTTAAATAGTATGTTTGTTTTTATTATTATTATTTTTGTTTAGTTGATTGGTGGAGAAGATGATGGTGATGAAAGGTGGAACAATAATGTGTGTGCAAGTGTTTGTGTGGCACACCCATTGTGAGAGGGCAAAGAGGGGACAGAATTATGGTGAACAGGCCCGAGGAAAAGAGGGGAAAAAATAGAATAAATAAGTAAGAATAAGAAGAAAAAAAAAAAACGTGGAACTTGACGTGGATATATCCCGTTAGTTGAAGAGCGCCCCGCTGGGAGAAATTGCGTTTTCAAGTATTCTCATGGGATTGACGTGAATAAGAAAGAGCAAAAAAAGAAAAAAGTGCGAGGACAAAAGGCAACGTTTGATAATAAAGAAGGGAAATATGACACGAGTTAGTTGGAACGCTTTGGATTATTACTCGTGCGAGAGAGTATTCGCGACCTCTGCAGACACTATCAAACATCGACCATGCGCCAAAAGACCCGACTGACCAACGAGTAAGTAAATAAATAAATAGTTAATGTTATTTTCATTAGCTAACGATTGTTGTAAAATATTGCACGATTATTTACTACGTTATTTACACGTCTTTATATACAGAAAAAAAAAACAAATATACAACTTTACATATATATTATTTAATTATTTTTTTATTTTGTTTATAGCTGGTGCTTTTTAATGATTTTCTTATTATATATGCGGCGTTTAATTATTGAAACGAATTTTAAATGGTTAGAGTGGGCTGTTCTAGTTCGTGATGTTTTTGATGTTGTAGCAAATGCATGAGTATAAAGACCGTCCATGCTTCTATACATTTTATTTATTTATATTAAAAATCGATATGTATATATATTGGCAAAGACATTGTGCAAGTGGATCGTATTCAATTACATGATTTATTATCGATAATTGACGATTTATTAATGGTGTGAGTGTGTATAATGGGTTTGCTTTCAATTTGATAATTGACAGTGTAATTAAAATGTACAAACAATCAGATACCTAACGCATTTCAAATGTGTGCATTCGAGTCAACTGATATGAGACCTATAGGTAATAATAAAACAATAGCCCAATGGACATTTATCTTCTCTCTATAGTATATTGTGCATGACGACAAACGTGTGTACGTATTCGATTGTAGCACCTCTCTTGTACAGTTTTGTTGTTTTTTTTTTCTTCTTTTGTCTTTTATATTCTCATCGTCGATATCGACCGTATGTTCAAACCTGCTCTCGACCTTTGACTCTGTCATAAATGAATTAGTATCGTCGTCATACCAGGACGCGCTGTTAATATGGAATATATACCGATTCTCAACCATTGATTTGTTCGTCATGTTTATTTCAGGTTAGCCTGTAAAATTGAACTCGAAATATTTACATTATTGATAGATATAAAATATATATGAAGTAACAATACGGAGAATAGTTTGCATTGTATGATCGATCATTATTATACAATACTATGTCTGTTGATTCATTTTCATATAAAAGATTTATTTGTGAATTGATTCTATGGTTAATAATGACAGTATATTGTTTGAAATGACTGACGAACAGTATAATATTTCAATACAATAGCATTTTATTCTTGAGATGTATTTGAGTGCGCTGACTATCTAACTGTTCAACCGCAATTTTTCTTTTCTCTTGACTTTGACGATTTATGTCCGTAATTTTACGTAGATACTCATGTATTCTCTATCATTTTTATTTTTTTCTTTTCATTTTTTTCGTTTTTTTTTTATCATGCATAAATTCGCCATATACCGACACGCCATAAATTCACGTTTGACCTGGGTAAATTTTCCTATTATTTTAAATAAAAAATGTACACATACAATCGTAAATAGTACAAAGCAATATAATTTTGTTGTAAAACATCTTTTTAATTCACAACCATTTTTTTTAAGTAACTGTAAAACATTTAGTAGGGATTTTGTCAATGATTGAAATCATATTTACCTAAACATATTCATATGATAATTGCAATATATGGCCATGAGCAATTTAATTAATTCAATTTAATTTAATATGATATATTTATTCGTGATGTTCAATAATAATGAACAAATATTTGAGAATGTTTAATCAATTTTGGCTTCATGTATCCAATTTCATGCAGTGTTAAACTTCGAAGTGATAATTAAAATGCCGGAAAAGTGGTTTCAAAGCCGCAATGTAATTGGTATATTTAACGCAAAAGTATTGATTACAATACCGGATATTTAATTATAATTTAGACGTATATGATATATTTGTATATCTATATATAGATATATATATCGTAGATGTCAACGAATATATATATATATATATATCAAGAAATCACAAACCATGACTAATAGCACAATTTACCAATTGGATTCGGCTCGTTAGTCCCAATCTTCAAATCCACATTTGCGTCTATAACACTGCGAATATTTGGACATCCAAATGACATTCATAATTACTTTATCATACTAGAGAAAATGGGAATAAGGAATAGCACGAGAGTAATGAGGAAGCAATAAATTTTCACGTTTCTCAGCTTGTTATTCCAATCAAATTTCAAACGACCGATAATTGCTCGTATAATGGATTTAACATGTCAAATGCCACATCAAATTTGGATTATCGTATACTGCAAATACGTTTGTATTTATATATATATATATGTTTTGGAAGAAGAGTGTTGACATAGTGTGATAGAGAATTGAAAATGAATGTTGATGAGGGAACATCACATTGATTTAACTCGGTGATTTATATAGATTGTTTCCATGGAGCAATTTTCCATTATCAAATTTTAACAGTTTTAATTGGTTGAATTTTAAAATCGATACTCCAATTATTTCTGTATACAATAGCAATCTTTATCGTATACTCATTTTGTATGGTATAACAATTTACGTGTTTCATATTTTTTACTTGAATATTTTTATGAAATATTGGCTTTTGCCCGTTAACAATATTGATAATGCCAATCAAAATGTTCATTTTGCTTTTATTTCCAATTGAATATTGGATTTAGGAGATGATATTATATATATATAGTGGGTGATTCAGTGAATAGAATGAAATGTATATAAGACGAGAAAATGATAGGTTATTCGCAACATTAAATCTCATTAACTTCAATAGATTATGAAGTCAACGGTGTTGTAGAGTTATTATTTTTTTTTTCTCCATGAATAATTTGAGTTACTCTATTATCACCTACCTCATAATAGTCTCGCCAACTTTTTATCTCACTAACCGTATTACATTATATATATATATATCAAGACAATTCAGAAATGTATATTGTATTATCGCAGTAATTTAGATTTAACAGTTATAAAAATTTTGAATTAATTATAACCATCGATTGCTGGTTTATTCATGAATAGATGAGTTAATAATTATTTATTGTTTCAATTTTATTCTCGATATTTGTGACATTATATGAAATAGAATAGTACTTTGATGTATCATAGCCGATATATTCTTCAACTTGACCTCTCGATAACAAGTAAATAAATATTTGAAAAAAAAAAAAAAAGAAAGAAAAACCGATATAGATGTTTGCATAAAATGCAACAAAACGTAGTCACATCGCCTTTGTGGATGAACGTTTTGGCCGTTGGCCAGGAAATTTCCGCTATAGCAAATAGCCGAACAGTTCGTTGTACGAACAACCAAAGATGTATTCCTCATCTCATATATGTATACACATTTTTTTTTTCTTCACCAAATGATACAACGATGCATTAGCCCCATTTTCAGAAAACCTACTTGTGAAATGTTCAGTAATTTTGGGCAAATCTCCAAGGCCTTACATCGCGATTTCACTTTCTCTTCTGTCAATCTCCATCATCACATTTTATCCTCTCCATTATATTAAAAGAAAAAGGCGAAAAAAAAAAAAAAAAACACAAAACAATTTTATATAAAAGTATACGTAGACATTTCGAACTCCGGAAAATATATTTTTATTTATCTGTGTATTTTTTTTTGTACTTTCTTTCAATATAAATAGTGTTATCTCACTAGCGCCCAGATATATTTCACTGAAGAAGAGGAATGAAGAGATGAATATGAGAATGACAGTATAATATAAATGTATATACATATACAGTGTATGATTTGAGAGCTAACAAGACGAAGCGCCGAAGCGTAGCACGGGGCCAGGCTCTCATTATCGATTTTAGCCTCTGTCTCTTCCATTTTCTCTTTCCCTTTACACAAATACATACTCCAGAATTATCTCGGAAAATCGTTGTGAGACTCAATTAACAATTACCATAATGTTCAGAGTCACACGTGGTGCAAACGATTATCGACAGTGTCATTGGCAGTTTTATTCAGGTTCATATAAATATATTCGTTGTATTATATAGTGATGTAAATATTATACACTATATTTATTTATGTATTTTTTTTTGCTCTTAACTTTCTATCCATTTCAGCATAATTGTCAAACAGATAACTCTTAATAATATTTGTCAATTATTTAACGTAACAATAAGTTTTTCATTGTTGCTGAGAGTAAAGCTCTCACAGAGTACACTTTCATTAGTTCGTTTTATCATTTGAAATCATCAAAGTTCATTGTATAAATTTACCTGTTTCTTTGTACGTCTACGAAGCTTATTGAGAGTTGAGGTTGATAAAAGGAAAAATAATAGGAATGATTGTTTTTTTTTTTCTTCTTTATTCTTATATACTTATATGTTACAGCGAGTAAGAAACATCGTGTAATTACTGTGGAGTGTGTTTGCTTTTTTCTTTTCTCTTGTCGCATTGGTTGTGAACATGAATGCATCCGTGTGTTGTACAGTGAGAAGAGAGAAGAGAATATGACGGGGTAGAATGAAGAATTCAGGCCGCGTCAACAGAATGAAAAATGTTTCCTTATTTTTGTCATTCCTACAAACGCCATCTATATGTGTTTACACATTTTCTCATATATTTCTCTGTAATTTCTCAACTTTTCCGACTTTTAAAACATTACATTTCAAAAATATATAAAAATATGAAAAATATTTATATATATATATGTATGTTATGTACATTATTTTGCGACTGAAAATTGTACTCGAGATAATTTGCATTTATATTGAATATTTTATTGTATTGTGTTATGTACATATATTGTCACGAGATCGCTGATAATGAGTTATTGTAATGGTCGATATATTGTGAGTTTGTTATCGGGAAATCCACTTGACACGCCATACTTTAAATAGTAGAAAAAAAAATATATATATACATATACCGTTGATATTATTATAGAACGTGAAAAAATTGCGTGTAATCGATAGTAAATGTAAAAAATTCTTTTTAAATTGTGTATATGAAAGAATAATATCATTTAGAGAATATATAAATGGTATTTTTGGGTCAAACTAAAAGTGGAATGTTTAAAGATTTTATCGCTGCTCCGATATCGACTTACCACATACAAATTATTAAATTCAGTTTTTTTCTTCCGTTCTTTCTGTTTTTTTTTTTTTTCTCAACCACTCTCGAGACCGCACGGTTTATATTGAACACAGAGAAGACCGGCAGAAGCTTGAAAAATCGTTTATAAAATACACAACATTTATAAGTAGTATAAATATACATACACACATATATATATATATATATATATATATATATTTATTTTTTTTGTTTTCATTAATAAATGGGACATTTCAATCAATACCAATATTTATTTTTCTTTATTAGTTCGCCATGAATTCGTGATGAGAAAAAATATATATAATGATATACCTCGAGAAATTCCAATATTTTTCTTATCGTATAACTGAATAATAAAATGTGAATGAACATTTTATACAATTGTCACATTTTTAATGTTAGACAGGTATATAAACATATCTTCAGAATAATCTACGCCAATATATATTTAACATTGTAAAATATTTTCTAAATTCCACTCCAATTCTTTGATAAAATAATTATTATTACTATTAGAAGAAATTCAAATTACAAATAAAAATAAGCATTTTCATTATGATTAAATATTTTAAATAGATTTATATGGCGGATAGTTGAATTAATATTATAATACACCATATATATATATATATATATTTGTTTGATATGGCGACAATATTATTGCTATCCAATGTATCAAGACGATCTCACACCAATTCACCTCTCATGTTTCACCTCTAAATACCGCACTAAACTACAACGATGCATGCGGCCAACCTTGAAATAGTTTCGATTTTGCGTGATTTCGTGCATTCAACATATATACAAACGCGTTCGTGTCTTCGGGCAATTTAATGTTTAATATAACTGCTTCTTCGTCTATGATGGTTTTCACCTCGGGTGTATAAAAATTCTCTCCCTGTATATATGCCTCGCTATATATTATCGACCACTGTTGCCTGAGTATAAGTATACTATACCTGTAGTATTACAATACATATGTGCGAGTAATATGCTACGCGACGAAAGAAATATTATAGGTATACCGATATGTATATACTTATTCGAGTGTGCGAGAATTGCTGAAGTTAGTTTTAGCATTAAACATAGTAGCAAAGAGAGCCAACGCGAAAAGCGATGTTTTGTGTGTACCATGTATGTATATATATATATATATATACATACATTGTAGTGTGGTGAAGAATAGCGTGATTCTACATCGTCCTACCGACCTAACCTTCCATCTATTCGCCACGAAAGAGTGCTTTCTCTGTCTCTTATGGATTATGTTACTATGCCAAGGCTGAGCCACTACACAGCCATCCGTTGTGAATATCCAATGAGTAACTTTATTGCATTGACACTGAAATAATAAAGCGAAAACGCAAAAAAAATGTCATAAACTTACGTGTATTAAAAATAAAAAATAAATAATGAAGAGAAGGTATACATAAACCTGACCGTTTGTATAATAGAGAAGAAAAAAAAATTTTTTTACCACTGGTACAATTATATTTAATTGCATTTGGTTGTTTATCTTTGTTATTTTATTGTTTATAGTGGCTATTATGTTTATGAAATAGTGTACATGTGTCTTGTTATATTATTGTATGAAGTATTTTTGATGAAAAATATTTTTCCGTGCAGTTGTATGAGAAATAGATAATAGACAGTTGACATGATTGAATATGAATGAATACACATGATTATATATCGAGTATGGAGCATGCAAATTTGAATTCGTTTACTATTATCTATGATATAACGTCCATTATTCTGATAAAAATGTCATTACCTTCTATATATATATGCAATGAGATTGGCATGTGGAATTGTTTGTTAATAATTGTTACGAGATATAGAAGTATTACCCATAACAAAATTTATACCATTGGGGAATAAATCTAATACTGAAGCTCTCAATTTTATTTCGTCGATGTAAATTTATTTTATGAATAAAAATCCATTTTTATATATATGTATATAAACTGACACACAGTCAAATAATAGACATATACATATGTTACAATGTGGAATGTGCGGTTTTACAACGGAACTCTCGCACTGTTTGAATTGAGTTTACGCTTGACACTCAATTCTATCCCACCTCTTTTTCTCTTCCTTTTTTTTTTTTTTTTCATTTTCACGATCGTTTCTCCTACATATTTCCATTCATTCAAATATCTCCGGTATTGTGCCTACACTTTTTTTTTTATCCCAATTGCGTTCAAGCCACCGTGACTATATATCCAATCACGTAAAACATTCATATACATAAAGACATATATATATGTATGTACTGATGTATTTTTTGATTTTACTATTGTCATCACTGTATCTCAGTTTTCCTTTTTGTTCCTTGTTTTTTTTTTTCATTTGTTCCATTCCCCAACATGATAATATCATTTATACAATTTGTATATATATATATATGGCTATATGTGAATTTTTTTTTTGCAGGCTAGCCACGAGATGATTGAATCAACGTTGACGAGGAACGGTGGGCGTGAACACGTAAATCATAGACGTCGACGGGCTACGTGCAAGGAAAGAAATTAGTTCGCCTGCCTCTTTTCCTTTTTTTTTTTTTTTCTTTCTTTCATTTGTTTTCACTTTCATTTTTATTCCATTACGTTTTTCATTCTCACTTTCATTTCGGAATATTCCTGTAACGTGAATAAAAATAGCAACAGCGGCAACAGCAGCAGATTCAACATAAATTATTGTCAAATACTTCAATGAAATTGACTCAAGTTAATCGAAAAAAAAAAAAGAAGAAAAATTTTTTTAGTGAAAGAGACTTTATTTGATATGAGGAAACATGATAATACCATTGATTAAATTAGTGTGTGTTAATTATGTAAAGAGATAGTAGTATAATGTGAGTGTGCGCACGAAGAAGGGATCAAGTGATAATGCGAGGCAGATCGTGAGTGGTGGTGTCGTAAGATTCCAAAAGGCTTTTCACTTGAAATGGAAAGTAGACAAGGACATTGGTTGATGGGTCGGAGCACAGAGACGATGCCAGTGCGGTGAGATTAATTGGGCTCGTTGAGAGCATTTTTTTGTATGACAACAGGTGTAATTAGGCCTGTGAAACGAAAATGAAATAGTAAAAAGGCAAAGGAAGTGAAAACGGACGTTGGTAATTGGTATTTTATATGTGAATATTGCCTTTATATTTAGCCAACATAATGATTTGTATACGTGTTGAATTGGGCGGACGTCCACGCGTAAAACAAACATCATATTTCAATGGTGTAGCACTCGGTTTGAGTATTATTTTTTGTCTCGATGCAATATCACTGTGCGATGCACAAAAACCAATTAATTTGGGTGGCGTAAAACGTCGAGATGTTTATATCGCTGGATTTTTTCCTTATGGCAGACATGTGCCAGAAAGCCATGTTGGACGTGGTGTAATGCCATCAGTGAAGCTTGCTGTTGACCACATCAATGACAATCCCAGTGTTCTTAGGAATTATCGGCTGCACATGTGGTGGAATGACACTGAGGTAAGTAATTATGTATACAATATTTAATTTCAATTGATACAAATTGATTTTAAGCAGTTGTGAACAGTCAGGGGTATGAAAAAGTTGTTGGTTTTATAAAATAATTCAAATTACTGACAAAAAAAAATATTTAAAATACTTATTTGTTCTCTCTGTTTATCTCTGACTGCTCCTAACTCCATAATTATTTTTCACGTTATAAATACATTGACAATGCGTATTCTTCGTCTATTTTTAATGAAGATTATCTTGAAATTAATGTAAAAGAGAAGTGACATTGTTGAATTGATAAAAAAAAAATTTTTTTCTTCTCAGAGGTTATAGATATATATGTGCATTTGCATTTGATGTAACGCTTTTAGAGTGGATGAATAATGGAGAGTATTATCAATATTGTCAGCCAAGTTCACTGCGACCTTTGTTGCCCATTTTTCAATTTATATAACCGTATACTTGTAATTAATTAATGTTTATGAACGTGTAAGTACAAATATAGCTGGTAGTATATCGTATCATGTATACGTGTGAGAATATGAAGGGTGTGAAAAGTTTAACGAGACAACTTTACAACTTTATTCGTTACTCCATTGAGTATTCTTATCTCCATTTTCATGGTATTGTACTTAACCTCGCCAATATATATGCACATATAATAATTACATTACATTTGTGTACATATTATAATCACACGATGTAAATCTCGTGGATTTGTAAGACACAGTGGGCATGCTTTGAACATTGAAATATATTTTTTCCAACAAGAAATGTGAATGATATCATAATGAAGAAGAAATACAACCAGAAAGTTTCATGAAAACAAACTAAAGATATCGAGAACCATTGAAGATACTTGGAAATTACAAGTAGTTTACGACTGCTTGTTAGTACGGTTTCACAGAGATTTGATATGGGTCTGATACAGGATTTCTCAAACACTCATGAGTGCCGTCTCACCATTGGCAACAGGCACTTGTAGACATGAGAAAACAAATAATATATTTAGAAAAAAAATATTATCGTTGAGATGTATATAGAACTATCGAAGAAATACTTTTATACGTAATGGAAAAAGGACTTGTAGCAAAGGTGTTGGGGCTAATTCCATCCAGACCACTCAAAGGAAACTGAAGAAGTTTATCTGCAGCCAATTGCTTGAGTCCCATCAACCCATTAACAAGTAAATCAACTGATAATTACTGACACTTGATAATGAAATGAGGTAATCTTAGCAGTATAATATGCAGTGTTACTTGAATGCTTGCAGTAGAGTGGTGAATTGAAGTTGATGAATGTTTGATATTAAATATCATTGACATTTACTATCGAGCGCTAATGAACTTACGTCCAAGTGTTGACAATTCCGAATGATACGTGCATCGATGTGCTTTGATTTTCATATATAAATTGGACACTTGAATGAATAATTTACATTTATGCAAATTGCACAGTCGCTCCATTATTATTTTAATATTTATGGTAATAATGCGAGATAGCGATGATGCGTTTTAAAATGCAGTAGTTCAAGTTGAGCTGCGCTCGGACATGACAGAGTGTGGCCGCCAGGCTCTTTGGTCGTCCGTGCACACGTATATATTTGCCTATACACATCTAAATGTATTGGGTGTCAATGTATTGGTGGGTGACGTATTGACTTGTAGAAGCGCTCGATGTAAATGCAAGTGAGAAGTGACATTTCACTTGGATATCTATTCATAGGTTATTCGCTGCCACTTCTGCATTTCACCTATGTAATATATATATATCTGTATATAACTATATTTATTGAAATAACTGCGTGGGTATATTTATTCAAAGTAAATTTATATTGAAAGAGGTGCACACGTGGAAATACCTTTTCGTTAAATGTATTTGCTATATGTAAATTGAACAAGATAAATTCCCAATGCTTTCATACCCTAGTTTTTTTTTGTTTTTCATCGAATGGAAAATTTACAGTTAATGTGGATGAAATATTTTTCCTACTTCTTTGGGGATTGTTATAAACTGTTGGTGTTATGTAAATCCATGTTATTTTACTGAGTAGTTCATGATAATTGGCCGAGTCCCATGAGGCACGATTCGTCAAGTATACAACATGGAGAATAAGTGGTAGTAGAATAGAAAATGGAGAAAGCGCGATGAGCCAAGTTGCAGTTGATACTCACTTAACCTGGTTCTTTTGTCCAAGTCAATGCCTTCACTGAAAGTGTAAGAAGCGAGAGAAAATAAGTATATCGTGTATATACATAATAACGGGAAAAAAAAAGCTGGGACAAATGATTTTCTGATGTATGTAAAAAGATTGTCAGTTGGCATTTGAATTTCAATTGAAAAATATGTACAGCAGTTGGTGAATTAAAATTGACATGGAAATAAATATATTTGTGGATGATTTAGCAAATTCATATGCCATATTGTATAAGTGAGTCGAATACTCTATTGTTTTTATTTGTATGAACGCATATACATTTATATGTTCCAATAAACAAATATATAAATATAGAAAGTTAATACGAAAATATTATTCAAGGTAAACTTTGCATTTGGAAATCAGTACAATTCCTTATTCAAATATATATATATGTGCAAATATTGTACCAAAAACGGCTGCGAATATATTATGACACAATGGGGAATGTTGTGTATCAAGTAAACATTACGAGTGCTTATACACAGTTCTATATAAACATGTGATTTCAAATGTGTAAACGTATTGAGAGAGCAATTGTCGTGATGTGCAGTCATGACAAACTCTGTACGTACATAATGATAAAGGGATGTGTGGTGATGTGTATGACAAAAAGTGTAAAAACAAAAAATGCAAATAATATTTTTGCGTTATATTGCAAGAAATTGTGATAATTCGCGAGTTTCCATCGCTTAAAATGCTGCTGGCAACATGAAGAAAAGTTCAGAAATTTATCAACCACATACACGTGTTGTGATTTAATAATAAAGGAAGTGAGAAATTAATGCGCCTACTCATCTATTCGGGAAGGTAGTTGCGGCAGATTTGCACTTTGAACAAAGTCCGTCCAACTCCTTTCCGTCTCGATATGTATGCTGACCGCTGCAGCCTTCTGCATTTCCCAGAATATACGCACACACAATTATATATATTTATATATATATGTATATATATATATATATATAAAAGTTTACTCATATCGTGCAAAAGTTCTCGATAAATATTTATATGTGTGACATTTTTTTTTCGTATTTGATATTGGAATAAATGGTTTCGTATTCAAAGTTATACCGCTTGAGAGATAATGACGAAATGTATGATTGAAAAATTTATGTTTTATATTGTAAGATTTATGAGGATATGCAGCGACATGTTATTTATTAATTTATTTATTTTTGTTTTCGTTATTGGTAATTGAAAAATTTTGGATAATTAAAAAATTCAGATGTAATTGGAATGTTTTGAATTTTAATTTGCAATCAATTATGGATGGAGTTGTGACGTGGCTGTTTTTAATATTACATCAGAGTGAAAGATTGCAATGATATAAGTTAATTGAGAATTATATAATATTATTTCACTTAGAGATTGTTATATTTATTCATGATTTTATATAATTTCGAGAAGAAAAAAAAATGCCATTTTCCAGTTTTCCTGCCACTTCACTGCGGTCACTTTGATATTTATTACAAATTTAACATTTTCTGCTTATTCCAATGAACTCCATTCATATACATATCAATATACCATTCACTTTCATCACAGATAATTTTTTTTATATATGAATAAACTTTCTTTAAAAATATTATACATAAAAATATTGAGAAATATAGTGAAGTAGAATATAAAACAAAAATTTTATTATTTCAACATACTTATTGTAAATATTGATATATGAAGGAATATGATCAACGATTACGTGAGTGATGATGGAAAATAGAAACAGTATGGAACTACCGGGTTTATAGGAGTATAAAAATTGAATTGAAATGAAAAAAAAAATATATATATATATATATATATAAAATACACATGTATATGTACATATGTGTAAATGGTTTTAGAGTCATTTATAGTATATAGGTTTATGTACAGACATGACATTGGTGGTGAATCTATATACAGCAATATATAAGCAAAGTATATAATAAAAATGAGGATAAAACGAAAAAATTCGGGTATGCTTCACTGTTAATATACATCAGAAGCTCAATAAACCCAGCGGCTAAAAGTTCTGCCTCTCGCATTTCGCATTTCCCCTTATTCTCTCTCGACAATCTTCTTTTTATTCTCCCTGCATTTTTGTAGCCTTGTGATCCTATCGCTCACAATTGATCGGGGGGGTCGCTTTGCGATTTTGTCCTATATACTCCGAAAAGATTTTACTTTAATTGAAGACTTGAACGAGGCTGGAGTCGATGTTGTTAGACATTGGGGTGAATTTGAATAGGCACGTGTGTAAAGATGTGCGGCCGTATCTTGTGACATTGAACCCTATTATATTATACATATGTATATAAAACGTTAAGAGGGGATTGGAGAAAGCAATGTACGCAAAGAGAAGAAAAAAATAATAATACATATACATCAGTGACAATCCAACGCTTCAACTTTCCCCTATCCTAATGTACGGAATGAATAATGTATATTGCAGCAAATAAGTTTGTAGTAAAGAAAAAATTTTTTATATTTTATTGAAATCGATAAGAGATTTTGAGTTTCGATATTTTTATAGTTATGTATTATTGTCAAATCGAATAATGATATAAATATGTAGATGTCGCAATTACATAATGAAATATGGAATTTCATGGAATGCCTCAACTGTTTTAGTGAACAAATGAATATTCGTCGAGTTCTATTTTATGCCACAAATCAACAACGTCTTGTCATAAAAATGAGTTATTATTATTATTTATTAATTACATTCATTAAAAATGTTTCAAATATCACGAAAAATATTCGTTTTTGTTTCTATAAATATCAGTTTAATGATTTTCTTGATCAATTAATTTCAAATTAATAACTTTTGTTTCACTAATTATTGCTGTATTACCTTCTTTCAATTGAATATGGTTTAATGAATTAATACTTTAGCTATCTAAACAATATTATTTTATATTTTACCGAAACAGTTTAAGAATTTGATCAAATTACACATTTCGTTATTTCACTGCGACATATATAAATTGAGGGATGGAATGAATTTTCTCCAAGTTGCAGAGTAACTACATAAAATTCTTTTATTTCTCCATTTAATATTTTTGTTCTACCATCGTAAAATACTCCATTCTGATTATTAAATAAATTCTTGATAGCTATAAAAATTTTATGAATTTAAATATTATGCATTCTTCATTCAACAAATGTTATATGGTAAACCAAAAATGAGCACATTTCGGATCGTAATTTTCTATGAATAGGAATTTGGTGCAAAGTATTATCGAATAATAGAACGTACGGAAATGATTTAACGATTGAACATTCAACAATTCATAATATACAACAAAATAATTTTCCACTTTTGTTTTTATTTTGATTTTGCTATTTCAAAACTGTCATGTGTTTCAATAAAAATGAATTTTCCGCCGTTAATTTAATAATATTGACAGCCAATCACAATCGCGACAATGCAATGACAATCAAAAGCCCATGGGCTTTTCATAACAGAATAAATAATATATTATACTTTTCAATTTTAATATTTTTATCTCCATTTCCACTATTTTATTTATGTATATTTATTCACCTGCTCACAGTCTATCGCTTTTATTAAAAATTGTATCAATAATCATTAATATTCAATAATTAGTATGCGATATATATTTGATAAGAGAATTGGTATTCTATACTTACTAGAAAATGATAGGATATCACTTTTAAAGTTTATCGTTGGCCACCAAGAATATGATGGTATGCGTTCGGTCATCAACTAAACGTTGAGCGGATCGATATTGCTACATACACTCTCAACGTATATATGGATATAGAAGTGATGGTGGAAAAAGATTGGGTGGAGGGTCTGATGTGAAAAAGTTTTGCTGGTGGATAAATCGAATTGGCTTGTGAGTTTCACCTCTCTGCCTACTTCCCTCTCATCGTCATCTCATCCATTTTATTGTACATATAATATATATATATGTGCTAACACTTTTGTTGGATCCAAAGTATATATGTATATATTCGCGTAAAAGCTATATAGAGTATAATGCAGGACTACTCTAATACAAAAAGCACGCGAAACTACATGTGAATTACGTTCTATATTTACGACATGCCATTTTCAAATAAATGATCCTGTCTAGTTTCGAATTCCTGAACTTTAAGTATATAAATATTTATTTACCAATAAATAATGGATTGGATGTGTCACTGGCACTCTCTTATCTCTTAAACGTTTAAAGTTTGTATATAAATTGTTTCTTAACATGGCAATATTTATTTGTATAATAATGCTTTTTTTTTTTTTTTTTAGCTCTGATGAGAAATGATTGATTGATGTTTGCAATTATAAATGATAATTATTGCTGTAAGGATGTTAAAGTTGAAATTTTAATTGGTAATATGTTGGAATTCAAGCCGAGAAATATAATTGAAAGGGAAGTATAATTATGAATAGATACAAAAATATATATTTGAGCTGTGGTTTATTTTTAGAAGTTGGATATGGCAATTTATGTCGCTATTCATATATTTCTCCATTCTATTTTCGTAACATCATCCATAATTTTTGGTTCAAACGAAAACATTTGAGTTCTTATATTAATTGCAAAAAATAAATCTCATAAATCTGAAGCAGAAGTGATTTCTATTGTGATAATACATTATCAAAGGCAGCAATCATAATTTAAATGTGAAAAAGAGTGAACTGTAGAGAGATTTACTACACTATTCAGTCACTTATCATTCACCTTTATGAATAGCCTAAAAAATTTTCATTGTATAATACACACTATATATTTTATGCTAAAGGTGAAATGAATATTCTGTTTAAAATAAGACGATAATTAGCTACATTGTTCGCTCTTTAAGTACTCAACTCAACTCAACGACAGTTGATTAATTATCTATGCGGCAAAATTTTCGAATTTTCCACAAGTGCTTTAATCGAGACCAAGAGAAAACAAAGATTGTCAGTAAGCCACTTCATCCACTCATATCACATATGAACAATATGTACATATATACATACATATTTAAAAATATACAATATAAATATATGTTTTCACATAAATTTTCAATCGAATACAATACATAAATGAAAAATAATATTGATAATAATAACAATAGATAATAAATATAAATAATATGTAAATGAATTATGTTTTAACAATGACTACACGTCAGCATATTCCGTATTGATATTCACAATAATCCCATTCAATAATTATTGAATTTATTCACTATTGACGGGCATGTTGCGATCAATATATGAATATTATATACTGATACAATAATAATAAAATGCAGCGTACATTAAAATGTATTATTTTTTTTAATAAATAAATAATATATTTACAATATTAATTCTCTATTAATTTATTTAACAGTCATATTAAATATAATCCAATTTATTAATTATGAAATTAATCGTGTTGTAGAGAAAAAAAAATTTTGATCAATTATTTATGGCATTGAGTTTATTTGCCGTTTTAAAGGGAATTAGTCAACCTCTCTTAAGATCACAAGGGAATAGTGGGCAGATGGGACCCACGAGACGAGACAATGGCGAATGGGGGTGGTGGAATGAGATGATGATAGATAGATAGAATGAGAGTTGTTGAGATAGAGAGGAAAAGGAGGAAGCTTCAAAGCGACGTACAGCGATCAATTCTTTAGCTTTTGTCACGTTCACAATATGTATGTCATACGATAAAAACTTGTTTTTATTTTTTATTTTTTTTTTCCGTATAAATATTCCGAAATATTTCTTATTTTATATGCAACATTAATATAAATTATACAGTGGTGTATACGGAATCCTTGTATTTTATATTGAAAACAAAACTTGATTGCACCATCGATAAATAAAAAATAAATAATAAATAGCAAGGCTGATGACAGAGAAAAACAAAAGTTTTATTGTTGAAAAGAATAAAAAAAAAATGGAAAAAAATGTACATAACCACCGACAGTAAATATATTTTTGTGTATATAAATGCATGGTAATCACTTGGGACGCTATGTGATATGTCTCACACATTTATCAACTTCAGGCTGATGTTTCTCAGCCATGTTTTTATGATGGTTATATCTGATACCATCGTCGTGTTCTCACGTGTATTTATAGGGGTACATTTATGTTTATATACTTGTATAAAAATATAGTGTATAACATTTTTCCTTTTCATTTAATTTATTATGTAGTAGAATTAACTCATTTAAAGTTACTGAATAGCCACATCAATTTTTCTATACAAAACTTTTCATCAAACAAAACTGATTTTCATCAATATTTTTTCTCATTTATAATATAAAGATAAATAATCAACTGTATAAAACAATCTGCTATGAATTCCAATTCAATATCAATATTTATAAACAATGAATTAAATCTATTGACGTTTCTAATAATTATTTTCACAATATTGATATTGATTTTGAAACAAAATAATAATTATCATTCACTTGATATTCTGCTATATCTCAATGAATTGATGGAATAAAATAAATATAAAGTAGATGTATATAAGCCATAACAATATCTACCATTTATATATAAATATATTTCTGAACTACAGTTGCTATATTTTCTTTCTTTATCTTATTTCATTTATTTTTTTTCCCTTTCATTGAAAATGATAGCGATAGCGATAACGATAATTGTGGTGGAAAAATGTAGTAAAAAGTCTTTCATTCTTTCTGCCACTTTTCAACTTGCTCGCTTACTTCCCCTTCGAGCTTCCTGAATCTCGATGTCAAGTTTCCCCCTTATATGCAATACAAGCAAGGAAATCGAACCATAGGTATACACCATGAACTCGCTTTTGTCCTATCTATATATATAAACACGTTTTCGTTGCCTTTTTTTTTTCCTTCTCATTCACTGCTTCTATCTCTGCTCAACACAGCTAAAGCTTTTTCTTCCGATAGATTAAGTCTTCGAGTTATTTCTGTTGTTCCGGCACCAGAGTGCCAATTGCAATAGTAAAAGAGAAATAACATTGGATATATATAGTGTAATGGTGTTTTCTTTTTTCAAATGCAATTTATTTTCGGTGAATAATTGGAAAAAAAATTTCATCACATGATGAATTATTATTCATTATTAAATATAAATTAACTCTGTTTATATTATTTGTATTTGTACTAATTTTTTTGTTTTTTTTTTTTCCTCTGGCTATTTATTTTCATTTTTGTGAACACGCCAACAATTCAAGTGTGCGGCGACGGGTGTCGTGAAAATCAGTTTTTGTTTAAAATTGTGAGGAAGAAAAAGAGAAAGTTTATAGACAGAAAATATTAAAAGTTCGTGATTTAACTTGACTCGTTCTTTTATGCCAATCCTCTTACGTTTCATTTCAGCCCTTTGGTGAATAACAACCGTATATACTTGTCCGTACAATCCACTGATGTGAGATTATCTGGCAGGAATCCAAGAAGTTCACGTCAGCTGTATATAGCTCAATTCGTTTTGTTTATCGTCTCGAGTGAATATTGCCTAAGTTTAATTCCGCCTATATTCCTCAATTTTTTCTTTTTCCCTCTCTCTTTCTATTTCAATATAATTTTTCTATTTATTGATTATATTTAATAATATTGGTTCGTTAACTGATAACAGTAATTATTTTTAAACGATTAAATATTTCAATACTTTATCAGTGTTGCAATTTTATTTTACAATTTATCTTAAATATTTTCACTCTATAGAATATACATTTGTGTGAATTTTCCCTTTTCCCTTTTTTTATTACACCACATGTGTATGATTTTTTTTTTTTTTTTTTTTTTTCAAACAACTGATCCATTCCTTCATGTGAGATTTTCGATAGATTAATGAGAAAAAGTTTCTCGGAAGTATTTCACCATTCCGTTGGCTTGTCGTTCTATTTAGTAGTACAATAAATGTAGCATGTCATTGTTGAAGATTAATCTTTTACCACTTTATTTTTTCTTTTCTTTCTTTATTTTTCACCACCATTGGCGTTATCGCGGGTGATTGGTGACGACAGCACGTGTTTAAATGCAATCATCAAACAACCGAGGAGTTAATATCCGTTCCATGACGACTATATGTATCCGTAATTTCACTTTATCACCCTTCATTTATATACGTGTGCAAATATATTTTATATAATATATTATTTGAAAAATTGGATAATTATATTGCTGTACAAAGTTCCATTTTATTCTCACAAGTTATTATTTATTTTTGAAACAAACTCTTGCACTATCTCTAATCAGAATCTTGCATTAAATTGTTCTTAACTCTCACACAAATATTATTCTATTATCACATTAAAAATAATTTATTAAAGTTATTCACAAAAACTTTTACAATACTTTTTTTTTTCAGAATAATTTAAATATTACAAATCAAATTATGATTAACATTACCTAACATTTCGATATTGTTTATGTTTTCAAAGAGTAATAAATACACGAATATGTAAAAAAAAAAAATAAATGAATGAAAAAATAATTTTCCTTGTGATTGAGAAACCGGCTATTTTTTTTTTGTCAGAGATGAACTTTCTGGAAAGCTGCGCAACAGCCAATGCAATTCAATTCACAGTTCTCCTTTATATTCATGCGGATTTAAATTATCCTGACGCTCTGTATATATATATATATATATATATATATCCATAGCTATCCATAACTATGCTTATTTACCTTTACCCCTTTCACATATTCCTATATATGTATACAGTAGCACGAGACAGTTTTTATGCTTCGGAGCTTTTTTCATTGATGAAATTCATATATGCATCGTGGGAAACCAAAAAATTCATAAAATCCGATTACATGCATATGTATATCTACATAGGAACTTTGTTGGCAGTATTGTACATGTATTGTATACATATAGATGTTGAGAAGACTACAATGAACGTAGATATATATCTGATGAATAATAATATAAACTTCCACGTGATATTAAATGCAATTGAATCACACAAATAATCAATTGCTGGATACTATTTTTCAATGTATACCTCGTCATTTTACAATTTTCATGTTGGAGTTTTGGTGTCGAAGATCTTTATGTTATACAGTTGGAAGGGAAAGTTTTTTTTATGGGCCAACTGAAGTTATAGTTGTCGGTGATATTATTCTCAGACAAAAGAGCAAAAATTGAAAGAGAGTATAATATATAGAGCAAACAAAAAAATATATATGTATATGGCGGGTCATTTTACTGAATAGTTTGCAGGTCGTCTGCTTGAAATTATTTTAATTTCAATACGTAGATTGCAATAAAGTTTGTTTTAGTATTAGTAAGAATTTATATTAATAAGTTTTTGCAATATTACTTTTCGTCTTACGATTAATTTTGTCAACTGAACTTTTGTTTTTCTCAAGATTATTTTTCTTCTTCTTAAATATTTTTAATTTATATAAATTTGAATGTATATTTTTGTATGAATGAAAGTTAATATGACGAATAGTTAAAAAATGATATTAGACATTGAACAAATAATATTAATGTGAATTATATTCGTAATTAGAAGTAAAAAATTATGGAAATGAGTAAAACTCACTCGGTAGTTTTTTGTTATGGTAAATTGCAGATACCACAGATTTAATGCAGCTGCAAATTGTCGCAGTGAATAAATTATTAGTCACTGGTATCTAATATGCAAACGTGCCAAATCTCCCTCATATTCAACAACTAAGCCCTTCTCTCAATACCACGATTTAAAATTATTCATATATAGCACACTTTTGTTAGAACGAAAATTTGTAAGTTGTCATACAGTGTAGAAATATTTCATTTTCAATATCGTATAAATAAATGTGTCAAATTTTACATTTAATAATTGAATTCTTTTCTCTTATCATATGTCTAGAATATTCAAACAATATATGAATGTCATTTTCCAGCAAAAATTTCAAAGTAGATTCAAATACAACGTGGCAATTTATCGCACTCTCCCATGTCGACATACTACGTATAAATTATTAAATTTTTTGGTTCAGCCACTCTCAATGTCACACGCGTCATATTGAAGACACCGACAGAATGACAGACACTTTAGAATGCACTTTTTCTTTATATACATACGTGACATTTATAAAAAGTGATTTTCTTTTTGGATTTTAATAATAAATGTTGCATATCATCCAATATTCAATGTCAAATTTTTATATATCATGTTCCAATAAATTCATGACGATAAAAAAATGTTAAAATATCCCACCAATTATTAATCCAATATATGCTATTTGCTATCGCTGCATAATGAAAAGTAAGCAGTATAATTTTATTTATCTTTATGGGGAAATCGATACGTGAAAACGTGCTGATAAATATTTGTGATAAATTAAGCCAAAGAAATAGAGAATATATGGTGGGAGTGCAGACCAAAACATTTAATACATTCCAATGTCAGAAACAGAAAAGAGTAAAGAAGAGATAGAAAAATGTGAAAAAAAAAAAATATGCCAAGAATACTTGTCTAGGCCACACGTACTCTCTTTCTTTTCATATATTTCTATTTGACCATTAAATTAGCATTTTTTAATTACGACATGAATGCATGAAAGCAACCACAGGCATGAGATATAATATGATATATATATTATTAATGAAACTCGAGCGTATAATTAAATTCCTCTTTTTCATTTAGTCCAAGCGCATGCGCTACTGTACATCACGTTCACTTACACATATTTTTTTTTTTTGTTTTTCCCCGGTGATATTCCTCTTGATAAAACTCAACTATCCATTCAAGTAGAATATATACAATGTGAAAGCAATAAAATAAAAAAAAAACTATTAACAGAAAAATGAAGCAGATCAATCACCTATTACTATGCATTATTACAACACCATATGAACAGAAAAAAAATAAAAAATTAAAATATGTATCATTGTTATGACATTTTATATATCAACATTGGCCAATATATTTTTATAAATTTTGCCAATAAACTATTTAATAATTTTATTTACATTCTATGCACATTATTGTATCTCTAACAATGCAATTCATGGTTCATCGAGTTTTAAATTAACATTTAATCAACAAGTGGCTAATCACCGATCGATATTTAATTCTGTCAGTACAAAACCATAACTGTGTATCCATTATAAAAATGAAAGATAAATATATATATGTTTGTTAATACCTCAGTGTATGGTCATCATCTCATACATATTAATTAACTACATTAACAATTTTTAATACACTCTTCAACTTAATAATAAATAAACGGAATTATTCAACATTATATCGCTATTTTTAATACCACTATCGCTTCAAGTAAATTCATTTCATTATTGAATGTCCATTAAAATTGTTAACATATAATTATTTTAATATCACAATAAGTATAAATAGATCGTCATAACTGTGCAGTATTTTTGCATTGTCTTTGAATATCTACTAAGCAAAATATATTTTGTATCATTATACTCCTATTGCAGTCTTTATTGCCACCATCAAATATAATAATAATGTAATTTAATATAATGAGGGTTGGGCTGTAACAATTATACTGTCAGATGATAATATAAATTTTTCAGCCTCATATATCTGATATTATTACACATCAATTAAGTTATAATATCTATTTTATATCAATAAATGAATATTGTATATTTATTTTTGTTCTTTTTTAGTGTAATGCTGCAGTTGGTGTCAAAGCATTCTTTGATATGATGCACAGTGGACCACATAAAGTAATGTTGTTTGGCGCTGCTTGTACTCAAGTAACGGATCCAATTGCGAAGGCTTCCAAACACTGGCGTCTTACTCAGGTATTGATATTCCATCACTCGGCATTATTTGTTTCATTGATACATTAAGATATATCAACTGGTAGAGTAAATATTTCATATATTTACTGGATAAACAATATGCTATACAAACAATTGATGTATATTTATGTGTCCATATCAAGTGAGTATAATGCGATGTACGTAGAAAATCGTGAGTTGATGTTGGTTTGTGGACGGTGCGGGTTTGCAAGTTGATACAGACATTGAGATTCTATCAACTATATGTAATAACAGACATTGACATTTACATATAGATGGAATGTAAATATAGTTAGGTATATTGTGATGATGAATAGCAATCCTTATTTAATCTGTATATGTATAAATATATATTTATATTCTCAATTGGGTTGAAAATGTAAATTCACGTATATATAATATTTTTTTTTTGTTGTTTAGATGAAAGAAAGGTATATTAAAGTGAAAAAATACTGCAGTAAATATTTTTCATGATGGAAATAAAATGTTTAAGTTTATAATATATTAAATTGATCGGTAGCAGCTGTTGATGCGTCTTTTATCACTCAATATATAGTCTGTATATTAAATGATGTTCGAAAAAAATTGTTCAAAGGAAATTTTACAATCAATATATTTACTTCTACCGTATACAGAGCTTATATATAGCGTGTATATGAATAATAAAATCCCATTGTTCAGAATATTCAGCTGAGAGAAGAAACGCGTGTACTTTCCCCAAGGATTATAAAAGGCAGACGCAATTCTCTTTGATCTCTCAATCAATTTCGTATATTATATAGACATTTGTCGGTAAATAGATGCCTTGAAGTATTCATTCTCTTAAATTTTTCTTCTTTATCTCTCCTATTGACTTCTTCACTTCGAACAAACGCCATTTTTATTGGATTCATATAAAAAAAATTGTATTGATTCATTTGTATTCTGTCAATAAAAAATTGATGAGATTAAAAAAAATTCGCGAAAGACATTGAAGTATATTTAATCTTGAATAAGAATAAAAAAAAATAGAAAATGAATTGCGATTGAAAATAATTCTTTTATATTATAATTCACTTTCACAATCAAGAGAAAAATATATTAGCGAGCAATCAAAAGAATAGAGAGAAGAGAACAAAAAAAAACTTATCAGAATATTTCTGATGTTATTATTTGTAATAGACAATTTTATTATATCTTTTTATCTTTAATACGTCATTTAGTATAATTTTATTTTCAATTGCAGTTGAGCTATGCCGATACCCATCCAATGTTCACCAATGACAACTTTCCCAACTTCTTCAGAATTGTTCCGTCGGAAAATGCTTTCAATGCGCCAAGAGTGGCTCTGTTGAACCACTTCAACTGGACCAGGGTCGGAACAATCTATCAAAATGAACCGAGATACGCTCTCGTGAGTATTTCCTCGTTGCTTCTCTATTCACCTCATCGTACAGTCTCTTTATACACCAAGTAACACTTGTCCAAACATATACAGATAGACACACATGCACACAAAGCACACATCTATCTATCTAACCATGCTGTATATTTCACCATTTCGCATCACAGTTTTTATTCTCTTTATCCGTATGTTTATTTCATGTTTCTCATGATGGAAGAAGCCAGGTCACATTGTATATATTATAAGGATCGTTGAACAGTTAACAACAGAAAATACTTCGACTAAATCAACGTACATATATATATAGATACGTGTGTATGAGAATATTTACATATATAATCGTATATAGTACATTGACATTGGAATTCATTTTAATATTAATATCCTTGGACATAAAAGCAATCCAAATGCAAATATTACTCATTCCCCTTTTCTTCTGTTTACCGTCATTCGCCCAATTAAACCTATCAAGTCAACGCTATAATTTACGTATACCCATGACTTACACCATTGAATAATGTTGTATATAAACCCACTGTCCTTTATGAATTAAATATCATATAACTTGAAAGCGTGATTTTAATTAATACCGACAAAAGATATTCTAATCAGTATTATATTCATCATTTTACGTGAATAAAAATTCTAGATATAATAATATAAAGTGCAATATATTCAGTGCAGGGATAAATTTTAATTCATATTTATTATTAATTTGTTATCAATTACACAAAGTAAAATATACAATCGTTGTTATTTATTATCATAATGGAAGTGTGTTTGTTTTAGCAGTAGTGCAAGTTGTAGAAGTGGCTTGCGGATATATCCGGGCGTGTCGTCGTCCACAGACAAATACTCTATCTTCATTCAACAGTAATACATACATATACATAGCATACCAACTGATATATAAATATATATTTATTTGTGTATGGCCTCGGAGAAATGCGACGGATATCCGTCATGGTATAACACGCTGACTTCTATTATAAATTACCACCCGACGAATAGTACAACTTTGTCCTCGTGCAGATGAACCTCGGAGAAATATGTAGGTGTACAAACAAATAATATCAGTCATTAACAACACAAACTTTCACAAAATATATCTAGAGATGAATATGTCTATCTTTTGATACTGTTTAAAATTGGATTTTCCTGGCATTAAATATTATCTCCCGGATACTGATGTGTATTATCAAGAAAATGAGCTTATAACTCCACATTTCCTTTTCATTGCACTGAATATTTTAGTGACAAATGTACTAATGTGAGTATACATTTGTGGATTATATCAAAAATTACTACAGATCTATGCAGTAAAATATCACAATAAATTGTCACTCTCTGTCCATGAACATATTCACATCACTAATTTTAATTTATATATGAATTTAAATTTTGACAATTGCTTTTAACGAATTCATTATATATTTTAATGTTTTGAGTTTAGGAACGGTTGTAATTTATTATATTGACTGCTAAGAAATAATGAAACTTTTATTACATTAATATATTTGCGTGATAAAATTTTATAGGCAAGACTCAATGATACAAATGTAAAAAAGTAAATGTTACACATAAAATAATTTTTATTGTTCGATGCTTTTTTTTTTATGATTTTGAATTCACCGATAACCAATGAATAATATTTATACGAGTGTGATGAAACTCAAGTTTAAATAAATAATATTTAAATACAGCGATTCGCAAACAGAGATGTACTATCGATTATTCGCAAACTCTTGATTGGCTCAGAGCGTCTATTGCTAATTGCCATTAGAGCTTCGCGGTGGTATACGACACATAGCAGTGCTGAGTAACATATGCGCCTATGTGAAAGGTATTAATTTGCAGAATTCGCTTCCTAACCCAAATGTGACCACATGTCCATCTCGCGATATTGGTGTTATACCTCGATGTATGTATATATTTATACGTATGTATAATATATATATGTGTAATATAACCTAATGGAACGTACCATAGACGTACTATTTATACCTCGAATGCCATATATGGGTAACCAATGCAGTAGGACTTGACAATTCGGTATATATTTACGTACAGTTAACAAACCTCTAATTAATTATAATAAACCTCTGTATTTTACATTATATCCATTTCATGGTTGTTGTTTTTTTACATTTCTCATTGATTTTCATTTTTTTTTTTTTTCGCTTTCAATTAATTCAATTTCTATATCTACTACACATTCTACTCCCTAGTATATTGTTTATAACTACTTGCGTATTGTGAACAATATTTATATTACTATCTGTTAATAGTTAATTATAATTAAAGTTTGTATGTAGTATTGTTCCAATATTTATTATGTAAATTTTCTGTTTAATAAATATTTGGGTTTGTTCATTTGTTTGTTCTTTAAAAGGCACACAATAGACTTGTCGCTGATCTCGACGATAATAAAATGGAAGTCGTAGAAACACAGAGTTTTGCTACAGAAGTAAGTTCTGCCCTGGAGAAGCTTAAAACAAAGGACGTTAGGATTATTCTAGGAAATTTTAATGAAGTATGGGCACGACGAATATTTTGCGAAGCTTACAGGTAAAAAATAATAGAATAATATAAATATATTATTAATCGTGGCAATTTTCCAGCACATAATATATCAATTCTCCATAAAATCTTTCAAATGATTTAATAGAGATATAGTATATCATATTTATTATAGACATATTTATTAACACATTAGATATCAATGTCGCAAATTTATTAAATACCCCATAACCCGTGGAATTTCTAAACATTGATCGATTTATTACAACATAAATTTGTAATATCACTAAAATCACAATATAAATTGTTGCAATTATTACAAACGATTAATGGGCAGGTTTCAGATGTTTGGGCGAAAGTATCAATGGGTAATAATGGGTACCTACACTGAAGAATGGTGGTTACGACCTGATGGTGGATGTGCACCCTCAGAGCTTGCTGAAGCTTTGCACGGTGTCATTTTAACTGACCTACTTCCACTTTCAACTGAACGGCAAATCACCGTTTCCGGAATCGTGAGTATAAATACAATTTTAAATATATCCTATATATAAATTGAACCAAAAAAAAAAGTCTCCTGTATGCACTTTTATATATAAGAGAATTAATTGAACTACAGTCAAGTTTATTATGAAGTATAGACATATTATTTTTCAATTATTAGCGAAGAAAATCTATAATGCAACAGGACAAAATTGTTGATCAAGGATACAAACATAATTTAAATAATATAGATATATGTATACGTATTTATATATATGTGATATTGTGATGGTGGAAGTTGTAATGACAACGTGAATTTGCGCAGTACATCATAAACATAATGTCAAATTATATATGTATGTATTTATATATAATTAATGATATGACTCGGCGGATTGCCAAGCTTTAAAATATTCATCAGGAACTACCGAATACTACTCATTTATTATACATAAATAGCAGTCCGGACGATTAGTAACAACAGCATAATATTGTATATTATTTTCAAGTATTATATACGGTGTTGTCATGTGTAAAATGTGAACATTTATTGGTTTTTCAAAATTTATATTGGCATTATACATATCGCGGCAGTCAATCTCGACATTTCGATATATAGTGTCTCTTCAATGTCTGCTGGAAAAATACCCAGGGAAATAATATAGGTTATATATATATATATATGTAGGTATAGTGAATGTATGAATGCATATAAGTATTCATATATAGGTATTTATTGACGAATGGTGTTTCCGATCGGAGATAGAAGATAATTAAAAAAAATTTTTTTTTTCATAGCCTCACTCACGAAAATATTCCATTCTCATGAAAAATTGCCGAGTCAATTTTTTTATTTTCTTCCCTCACAGATGAGTCAGCATTTATCAATATCAACTTTACAGCTGCTATGTTGATTGATTTTTGAATATTGTTTATTGAAAGATGGAAAAATGAAAAAAAAAAAAAAAACAAAAAAAAAAGAAATCAATATATAAGTAAATAAACTACAAAGGTTTTTTTATGTTTAATTGTATTTTTAGACACCGGATGAGTATCAAATGGAGTATGATTCAAGAAGAGGCAATGAATACTCAAGATTTCATGGCTATACATACGATGGTATATGGGCAGTGGCATTGGCCATACAGCATGTTGCACGAAGAATACGGCACTTTCGTCGAAATCAGACAGTGGCGGATTTTAAATACAGAGATGCAATTTGGGAGAAGTTATTTCTTGAAGCATTAAGGAACACGAGCTTCGAAGGAGTTACTGTGAGTGGTGTAACAATGCATATATAGAGTATAATATACATAATTTTGTCTTAAAACTTGTATTGTCTATATATATATATATATATATAATATGCACTGAGAAATTCTATTAAAGCTAAAGTAACCTTACTTGTGTTTGCTCAAAACTTTCCGTCCTTTTTACCCGTTTATGTTTAATACAACCGGCCATAATTTTACTCCCTCGTCGCATCTCTTCTCTCCTATTATATTTCTTGCGCTTTCTATTTGTCGTACTAATAAGAAACAAAGTTCAAAACATGACTTGCATATTCATTTAATATTTGTAGTTTTTATCGTGTTATGATCAAAATTTCCAGTACAACGTTTTGTATTTAAATGTTTAAATATATTACAATATGTGAAGGAATAATAAATGGCACATGGAATTGTAAATATGTTCAATGGTCACATTTGTCCATTTGTGTTTTAGGGTCCAGTTAGATTTCACAATAATGAGAGAAAGGCCTATATATTGCTGAAACAATTTCAGAGTAAGTGAAGACAATGACAATAAAGAGAATAAACGAAATATTGACGGTTGTAAATGTGTTTATTGGAAATGTATATATGTCCAATTGTTAAATGAAAATAAAATTATTATCGTCAGATGGACACGAGGTGAAAGTTGGCGAGTATGATGGCGCATCCGACACATTGGACTTCGCAAGGGGTCAACCGTTGATCTGGCGCGGTCGATTGCCTCCAAAAGACCGAACCGTTCACGTCATCGAGCACTCAACTGTCAATATAACTATTTACTCAGTGATCGCCTCAGCAGCGAGCGTTGGTATTGTCATGGCCGCGGTTTTTCTCGCTATTAACATCAAATATAGAAATCAAAGGTATATAATTTTTGCAATACAATAAATAAATATTTTACATTTTTATTCCTATGGCATTTTGTATTTACACTTTTTGTTTTCATTGATTGTTCAGTGGCACAATCGAAATTTGTGTCACTGTTTAAAATTGATTTTTCACATGGTTACTTTGTGATCGCACACGAATTATTATCTTTAAACGAAATATCAATTCAATTTATATAATTCACAGTCGGCAAAAAATATAAATCAAACGCGGTACGACAAAAAGAAAAAAAGTTATCATTAAAAGTAGGTTGGATATGAAAAATCACTCGCGTTTTTTTTTTTTTTCACTCTTATTTCATCGTAGAGAAATAATCGAGAATTGTATAAAGGAGAAAAACAGCCAGTGACACAACCAGAGTTTTATTCACGCTCTAATTAAAATAGACAAGTGATATCAAATATACAAATGCATACACATATATGTAATGTCGACAATAAAGTGATAATTGAGAGAGAAATTGCACGATAGTATGTACATATACTAACTTTTATACAGGAACAAATAAAAAATTGTATGGCAATGAGGTGTGGAAGCATCAAAAATAAATTATGAATGCGCGAATGGCTTTCAGATATATCAAGATGTCTTCACCACATCTGAACAACCTCATTATCGTTGGTTGCATGCTAACCTACAGCAGTGTAATTTTTCTCGGATTGGACTCAACGCTATCGAGTGTACAAGCCTTTCCGTACATCTGTACAGCAAGAGCGTGGCTACTGATGGCTGGCTTTTCGCTTGCATTTGGCGCAATGTTTTCAAAAACATGGCGTGTTCATTCTATATTCACTGATGTCAAGCTCAATAAACGAGTGAGTAATTAAAAAATTGTAACTCACGAATTGTCCATTTATAAAATGTATATTGACGGAATATTTTTGATTGTGAGATTCCTATTATTGGGTGACGTTACAACACTCTACTTTGTTGATTGGCTGTGTCAGCTTTGTGGCTTATTCCAGAATTTAATTTAAAAACAATAATCAATTGTGCCTGAAATATCCTTGTTGATAAATAATTCTAATCTCGCTGCGCTTCCATAAATAAGTATAGCCCACTAGATAATTCTGATTGATTTTCGATATTTTCGGTCAGGTTGTATAATCTATCAATATCATTGAGGCATACTTGACACACAAGTATTACGTCTAGTATATAAGAATAATAAACGACATATTTATTGTCGTGCATTGCCGAGTGATGATAAATTTTTTATGTAACTAACAAATATTAAATTGTCATTATTTAAGGTAATCAAGGACTATCAACTCTTTATGGTAGTAGGCGTTCTTCTTGTCATAGATTTAGCGATTATGACAACGTGGCAAGTGGCCGATCCATTTTATCGTGAAACCAAACAAATGGAACCCTATGTAAGCAACTAATTCACTATAAGTGACATTATCAATTTAAATATTGATTATTTCATTGTCCCACTACTGATATTTATAATTGATAGACCCATCCGTCAAGTGATGATATTGTAATGATACCTGAAAATGAATACTGCCAAAGCAATAGAATGACCCTATATCTCGGTAGTATTTACGCATACAAAGGCCTCTTAATGGTAAGATACCATGTTTTATAAAATGATAATGATAAAATTTATTATTATCGATATTCATTTATTAAATAAGTTCAACGATATGTTTTTTGCTATTTTTTTTTTGTATCCCTCAGATATTCGGTGCTTTTCTCGCGTGGGAAACTCGACACGTTAGCATACCAGCATTAAATGACAGCAAATATGTTGGCATGAGCGTTTATAATGTTGTAATAATGTGTATCACTGGTGCTGCCATCAGTTTTGTACTCGCCGATAAGCAGGACACTATGTTCATAATGCTGTCAATATTTATTATATTTTGCAGTACAGGCACTCTGTGTCTTGTATTTGTGCCAAAAGTACGTATTCTTATATTTATTGCTTAATATTTATTAATTAATGTCACTGTTCTGCTTTTTTTTTTCATTTTTAATTTATTGTATTTGGAATTTCAAAGCTGATTGAGCTGCGGCGCGATCCCCAAGGTGCAATTGACAAAAGAATACGGGCAACACTGCGACCTACATCGAAAACTCGAAGAGATTCGTCAGTAAGTGAACTGGAGGAACGCCTGAAGGACGTCGCGACGACAAATCAAAAATTTCGTAAACAACTATTGGAAAAAGAATCAGAGCTGCAGGTTTGCACTGTTTTTTTTTTTTTGCAGTTATTATAGATAGAGAGAATATATTTTTTCAAGCTATTATTTCTTCTTTTTTTTTCAATTCATTCTTTTTAATATGCAGATGTTCATTAGAAGATTGGGCGACGAAAATCTCGTGCATGACACGAAAGATACGAGAGATAAGTTATCTGTACCGAAGAAGGAAGCGTTTATAAAAAAAGAAGGTACGTGAAATACTTCAATTTTTATAATTGCACTTAGACATTCTTTATTGATTTAAATAAAAATATATAGTAGTTCCTCGTTATTATTATTTTTTTTAATCCATTAGCTTTGACGTGAAAAGAGAAAAAACATTCGAGTCGCAAATGCATTATTGAACAACGGGCAGAAAATAAAAATATCTTTAGTGGAGATGTGATGTAAAAAAAATTATAAATATCTAAATAAAATAACGAACTTTTGATTCATTTATTAAAATTTTGTTCACTGGTGTTTTAGGTATATCTCTTATTACTGAAACAACTGATGTTTCAATGTCAATGTGTAGTCTAAACTCAACGGCATATTCCCAGCCTGAAAATGAATACGTTAATGTCATAACGACCAGTGATCAACAATCGATTATGAAGTAACTATTGATTAATTTTCCACAATAAAAAAATAATATAATCTCATATTGATAGGTATATTTATCTTGGAATAATGTTATATCCTAGAAAACGTGCGTCATTTGGAAAAATCACTACGGAAACAGAACGGATACCTTTAATGCCTGTAATGCAAATTGCAATTTCGCCAAAAAATGAAAATCGAAAAAAATTGTACACTAATGAAACTTATGAAAATGAACCGCTGATCGAAAAACAATATGAAAAAGTGAATGTAATAGCGGCTAATAATACCAAGGCGAATACTGATCTTATCGTACGAACAATTGAGGAGACTAAGCAATCAGTTGCACTCGATGAAATTGAATTACCGTACGACGACAAAGTATTACGAAGAAACAAAGAGCTTTGCATTGAAACCAGAGCAAAACTTCCGATTCCACCACAGCCACTTCCACAACCGCCAACGAAGAATGTATCATTCAGCGAATTACAGGAGCAAACTTATTTAGACCAAACAATACTGTCACCACCATCCAGATTTGTCCAAAAACATCGACACACCGGTATAAAAATTATCAATTTTAAATTAAAAAAAAAAATTATTTATATACCATTTTTAATGAATTATTATTGAAATTCACGTTGATGATTTTTAGGTCAGCATCAGCATCAGACATTGACAAAACGTAGATCGTCAGTGAAAAATAATGGATTGGCACACTCTCATCATGAGCTATTTGAAAAACGTCGTACAAGTGTACCTGCCAATGCAGTCAGTTATATCTCCGCGGAAAATATATCAAAAGATGACGAAGTGGTGGATTCATTGGATGGATTTGGCCGTAAATATATTATAGGCGAGTGTGGTCATAGAAGAGCAGTGGCATTAGGCGCAACTGGTTATAGATGTGAAAAACACGGTGGCAGTCGGATTATTCACGCTCATCATATTTCAAATGGTTCAACGGAAATGTCCGACGGAAAAAAACATCGTGATCCGAGCTATTCCGACACTGGTAAGAAAAAATATTTGAATATTTTTATTAAGATATTAATTCTTATTGTATATTTATATCTATATAATTGTCATGTATTATATTTACAGAAAAGTATGATGATTCAGCAATGATAATTCAACGATCAGTGTCAGAAAGATCACGTGAAAAATGTCCACGATCTCGAATTAATTCAGGACACACAATTGTTGAATGTCGTCATCGGACACCCGCAAGAAAGCACCGTGAATGCCGACATACAGAGTCAAAATTGCGACATCAAACTCGACTTGAATACGTACAGAGTAGTCCAAATGTTGCGACGGCAATTAACAATAAATTTATTACTGGTGCAAGTCCATGTGGCAGTGGTAATAGTGGCGGTGATAGTGGCGGCAGCGGAGGTAGTGGTGGTGGTGGTCCTGGTGGTTGTAGTGATGGTAGCGGTGGCGGTAGTATTAATATTTGCGCTAAACATCGCATTGATGGAAATGGAGCTACGGAAAATAGTAATGCCATCGCTTTAGGTGTGGATCATCAAACGAGTAGTGGAGCAACGGGTTCCACAATGGATGTATCAAAGATGTGTGGCGCTGTGTCAGACGGGGAGCTCTTGGACCTTGAAATATTACCAATTTTTCAAAAATTACTTTCTGAAAGAGACAAGAATAGTAATCGCGGTGGTTATGGTTCAAATATTGCAAGCTGTCCAAATATATCAATCAAGTGCGACATAGTTGAATACTTGTAACAATTTAATTGTGCGAATGAATATAAAACCAAATATGAACGACAAATATATATGAAAAAAAAAAAAAAAAAAGAAAAACGGCAACTTTTATTGCTTGTCATTAGCGATATAATGAGAATCGAAACCGTCAATTATGTATGTTATTGACTTGTCTGTTCATGGCCGTTAATAATGGCTGATAGTTAATTTCACTCAACAAATTGACTCAGAATATTGCCAATGAATCTTTTCTCACATTGAAGTATATAATATTGTTCATTATACTCAATGACTTATACACATTTGAACGGAGTTTCTATAGTTTCTTATAGATTGTAAAGCCACTTTCACATTCATATTCACGCTCTTCCCAGCCTATTCATCCGACTCGCATCTTTCTACTGAGAAAAATTCAAACGATATAAGGATACATACAACAAAATATTAATAATAATAATAATAATAATAATAATAA